>JBAIZL010000006.1:18392427-18394927 GCA_036971475.1 Prosapia bicincta | reverse complement strand
AGCAGTAATCGAACAAAGGTAATGAGCAATTTCAACGCTTTTATAGTCACGACTCGAAATGTTTGTGTACTCTTCGACTACCGTGACCGCATCTAACGCCTCTTAATGTGGTTCATCCTTTCCTAGTTCTACAATAAGGACATTCTTGTGCAATGACGGAGTGTAGCTTACTCTTTTTTTGGTATATTTTAGGCGCTTTAAGATACACGTTTACCATCAAGAGACAGTAATAGCGTGTTGCGAATGTTCGAAAACAGATATTTTCAATAAGTGTCTTTTTTCCTTAGTTTGACATGTATTTGGTAATTTTACAGTAACTTATTTGACAGGTTAATAGATTTATTGCCCGTATTATTAGTACTGAATTAGGCTCATCATTATTAAATTATAACAGTTTTAAATATTTAATGAATTACTTATAAAACAGAACAGTATAAAAATAACCTTCTAGATCAGGGATTCCAAAGTCCACTCCTCTTGAAATGAAATCCTCCCAGGCCCCCCTTAACTTTACACTATAGGCCTATATAAATAGTATGAGCATATGAAAAAAATAAATATTATATATAATAAAAACAATTTATACATACGTAATTTCACAAGAAACATGATATAACATTTGCAGTTTTACTTTGCAAAGTAAATTTAAATTTTAAATAATTAAAGAAAAATCAGTTAATGAGATGCTTGAGACTGCATTAATTACGCTAGCATGCCTACTTTAGGTTGTATTTTAGTAAAGGGACTGCCCAAGTCATTAGTATTATCAAATTTGTTCCTATATAATTCAATATATATTTAGTTTATCTTATTACTTTCCAGCTGGCCTCGCGCCCCCCTGACTTGCCTTTAGGCCTCTCAAGGGGGCGCGGCACACAGTTTGGGAACCAATGTTCTAGATAGTACAAGAAATGGGCGATATGATGTAACCCAGCCTCATACCTGTTGTTATTACGTATAATATTTTAATTAGCTGTACCTCAAGTAAAGCTAAAACCTTTATATTATTATATTTAAAGTGATAAATATGTTTTGAATAAAAAAGTTCAACAGATGCACAAAGAAGCAATGTAATCTGCGTTATTAGATCGGTAAATATGGCTGTTATATCTAAACGTTTTCTTACACTTTTAAAATTAAAAATTTATTTACTCTTTTATTTGATGGAATGAAGAAATTGTTAACTTGAAACTCAATAAAATACGGTATAATAATAACATCCAATATTTACTGCAACTATATCATTTCCTTTATGCGTGATACTTCTTTCAATTCTTTAAGTCACAATACTGTAAATTAATGGAATGCGTTTATCAGATGGTTCCACGATCTATAAATCGCATCATCTGTCTGTCATGAGCCTTGAAAACACAAGATACCACTCTGGACTACTCAATGGAAACACATTTACCAATACCACCCCTCTGTTGTACGTTTCTAGTCTTGTATGCTTTGCATGGACATGTTCAGGGAAATATAGGATATTTTTCTTTAGAACTGTGTTCAAAAATAATATTTGCGTTTATAATTCATATATTTTTCACATATATTTTAAATAAATTAGTTAGTACTTAAGGACAGTCATTCGTGAAAATTAATTTCGATGTTGTTTTCGCAGCTGTGGAAATTTCAATCAAAAACCCATTCTTGGGGTTTGTTTGCGTATAATTTGAAGATGTCTGGCAATTAGGCTGCGCACATCGTTGCGTGTGAGAGTGTTCTCAAGCGGGCTGCCCTATTATGTGCTTCGTGTAATTTATACAGCTTCGTCCAAGCGTGAATACATTTACGAGGAATAACATTGTACGGTTCCATGATAAGAGGCAATAGTTAAAAAAAATGTTGTAAAACGATAATGGAAAACATTTCATATGCTGGAGATTTCGCTTGGGGGGAGTTGTATATATAATATAAATATACTCCATCTTCATAAGCCTTGTCTGTGTTAATGGAAATTAAGCGCGATCTCATATGTAATGAAGGATTGGCGTTAACATCTCTGACTACTTAATATATTACTATAAAGACGATGTGGTAGACAACGAATGTACTAAAATAAGGAATAGCTAGGTTTTTCTTTCTCTGAGATAATCCTGAGTAGAGATAAAAAGAAATGGAGGTCGGATATAAGGAAAGAGAGAAATCAGAAGTGAAGAAGAATAACAATTAGATTATATTAACAAATAAAAAAAACAGAGAATAGAAAATTGAGAGTCAGTGGGATAAATGAGGAAACTAATTAAAATAGAAGATGAGCCATGAGAAAAAATACGTGAGAAGAAAGAGAACAAGTAATGTAGAAGTAAAATAGCACAAGAAGTAACGGACAGGAAACAAAGTCAAAGAAAATCGAAGTGTATACAGATAATAATAGATTATAAGGGATATACAAAAGACGAAATGAAGAGGGAAAAGACATAAAGAACTAGCCACAGAAAAGTTATTGGTGAAAACACTGCGGGTAGATAATTTACAGGAAAAACAATAGCCTAAATGTTTT
>JBAIZL010000006.1:18367427-18387427 GCA_036971475.1 Prosapia bicincta | reverse complement strand
AATGTGGAAGTGCTAGTCCGCCGCTTTGGGATGAGTTCGAGACTGGATTAGGTTCTACATCTATCCTTTCTGATCCACTTTTCTGTATAGGCCTTCCACATTCTCAGTCCTCTCCAGGCAAATTGGTTTTGCTTAGCCTTTAGTCTACTAAACGTAGTCAGGCTGTTTTCTCGACTGTACGAACTAGATTTATTGTAACCGATGTCGAAGCAAGTTCGATAAGCATAGTCTGTACATGAGACTAGGGATAGGGCGATTCCCATTCTCGATTCTAAGAATAAGCGATACTAATGGTATCGAGGAATCATCGAAACTCGATTCTCCATTGGTTAAAGTGCTGATTCCGATTCTTAGTTTATTTTAGCTGCTAAACACATGTATTATGTACTAGAAAAAATAATTAAGCATCAACCATGACATATGTATGCATTACTTGATTTGAATGAATTAAACGGCTGAAGCAAATGCCGACTTGAAATAAAGAAAATATTGTTATTACTTATGACGCAACAACAAAGACGATCGGAAGAATTTCTAGTCCGTTTTTTTGTCACCGCCCATTTCACTCTGCTGTCTCTCTCTCTCTCTCTCACTCGGGCTGTATCGACTCTCTCTCGCTCTCTCTCTCTCTCTCCTCCCTTTCTCCGCGTCTGTCCTCCAACAAAACAATTACGCAAAACAAAATACAAAGAAAAGGTAGTTCCACGTTCCCCAGTTATACAAACAGAAATGCCTATTACTGAAGTTATGTTGTAATTGTGAACTGAAGGTCATATTTGTAAGTTTAAATAAATCATTACTTTATTTTCGTCATGCTTCAGAAATTCCATAATAAATCAAGGCTGAACTATTTGTGTAGCCTGTTACATTAAAAAGGGCTTTCAAAAGGCTTCTCCAAATGACCAACTAAATTCATTATTAAAGAATGTATATCTTGAAAAAATCGAGAATCGGAAGAAAAATTTTAGAATCGAGATCGAAATAGAAAATTCTACATATGGACCCATCTCTACATATAACATAATTTTATTTCAACTTTCTGTTTTTTTAACAAAAAATGTCCTAGGTTAGATTATTTTCTAGGGGTAGAGATCATGTATGCTTACGTAAATCTGTATATTTGATTCCTAGACAAAATTATTTTACCCAAATATACCGTAGGAACTTCTAATCAAATTAATTTTGAAATAAAACGCTGTCAAACTCTAGTTTAAATCACAATTTATAAATAAAACAGGATTCTGTTAAATAATTCAAAAATATGAATTTTCATAACGTTTATAAGAAAAGCAACATATTTGTTTTAAATTTTAGTAACTTACTTTTAATTATCATTTGTTTCTTGGTTTAACATATTCAGACTATGTTTCGTCCATCAATAAAAGTAATTAAAGGGGTCCCTAATTTTATTGGGGTTCGCTTTTTATTTCGAACATAAAGTGTTTGATTGTTAGCAAAATGTAAATATTTGCGATAAAATATAAAACGAGGATTGATTCGTCTTTGATATTGTTTTGTGACTCGGCGTAAAAAAAAGGTCAGTTGTAATTACGTCTTTAAATGTTTTATATCAATATATTTAACACGACAAGGGTAATTTATTTTAGGGGTAAAATGTTTTACGGTGACTATATAAAATCAAATGAAGCAACGTATTTCCTGTTAAGTTTATCTCAATCGACCAATTTAAAACGATTTCTACATGCTGTAAAAATAATAATTTAGTGTATTTATACAATTCATATTTTGCTGCAAAACGAGATCATTTCCTTTATATTTAAATAATTGTTTGTTTATAAATTCAAAATTAAATATAAAAGATGTGTATTTTAGAAAGCGGAATGAAAGCTTCGGAGGAGCGAGTAATGTATAGACTGTCAGGCCTAAAGTTTCTCGTAAAAAGTTAGGAAATATTTATGACAGGTAAGAAGGGAAGGTAAAAACACTTGCTAACAATGGAACCAATAACAGCCGTGATTCGGAGGAAGATGCCTTATTTTTCGTATAAATCGCATTAAATAGTCTAAAGGTTTGATTAACAGCATAATCATTACCCATTTCATAAAGAAAACGGAAAATAATTTTGATATTCACAGTTCGATAAAAGTCGTAGACTGGAAATAAAATGTGAAGAGACTTTGATGTCCGGACTGTTTGCAGAAAGAGCAGCGTGGACTCATAGTAAAACTCCATGTGGTAGATAGGTACAAACGTACAGTAATTCTGTAAGTGAAGAGACTTTGATGTCGGGACTGTTTGCAGAAAGAGCAGCGTGGACTCAAAGTAAAACTCTATGTGGTATATAGGTACAAACGTACAGTAATTCTGAAAGTGAAGAGACTTTGATGTCCGGACTGTTTGCAGAAAGAGCAGCGTGGACTCAAAGTAAAACTCCATGTGGTAGATAGGTACAAACGTACAGTAATTCTGTAAGTGAAGAGACTTTGATGTCCGGACTGTTTGCAGAAAGAGCAGCGTGGACTCATAGTAAAACTCCATGTGGTAGATAGGTACAAACGTACAGTAATTCTGTATGTGAAGAGACTTTGATGTCCGGACTGTTTGCAGAAAGAGCAGCGTGGACTCAAAGTAAAACTCCATGTGGTAGATAGGTACAAACGTACAGTAATTCTGTAAGTGAAGAGACTTTGATGTCCGGACTGTTTGCAGAAAGAGCAGCGTGGACTCAAAGTAAAACTCCATGTGGTAGATAGGTACAAACGTACAGTAATTCTGTATGTGAAGAGACTTTGATGTCCGGACTGTTTGCAGAAAGAGCAGCGTGGACTCAAAGTAAAACTCCATGTGGTAGATAGGTACAAACGTACAGTAATTCTGTACGTGAAGAGACTTTGATGTCCGGACTGTTTGCAGAAAGAGCAGCGTGGACTCAAAGTAAAAGTCCATGTGGTAGATAGGTACAAACGTACAGTAATTCTGTATGTGAAGAGACTTTGATGTCCGGACTGTTTGCAGAAAGAGCAGCGTGGACTCATAGTAAAACTCCATGTGGTAGATAGGTACAAACGTACAGTAATTCTGTAAGTGAAGAGACTTCGATGTCCGGACTGTTTGCAGAAAAAGCAGCGTGGACTCAAAGTAAAACTCCATGTGGTAGATAGGTACAAACGTACAGTAATTCTGTAAGTGAAGAGACTTTGATGTCGGGACTGTTTGCAGAAAGAGCAGCGTGGACTCAAAGCAAAACTCCATGTGGTAGATAGGTACAAACGTACAGTAATTCTGTATGTGAAGAGACTTTGATGTCCGGACTGTTTGCAGAAAGAGCAGCGTGGACTCAAAGTAAAACTCCATGTGGTAGATAGGTACAAACGTACAGTAATTCTGTAAGTGAAGAGACTTTGATGTCGGGACTGTTTGCAGAAAGAGCGGCGTGGACTCAAAGTAAAACTCCATGTCGTAGATAGGTACAAACGTACAGTAATTCTGTATGTGAAGAGACTTTGATGTCGGGACTGTTTGCAGAAAGAGCAGCGTGGACTCAAAGTAAAACTCCATGTGGTAGATAGGTACAAACGTACAGTAATTCTGTATGTGAAGAGACTTTGATGTCGGGACTGTTTGCAGAAAGAGCAGCGTGGACTCAAAGCAAAACTCCATGTGGTAGATAGGTACAAACGTACAGTAATTCTGTATGTGAAGAGACTTTGATGTCCGGACTGTTTGCAGAAAGAGCAGCGTGGACTCATAGTAAAACTCCATGTGGTAGATAGGTACAAACGTACAGTAATTCTGTATGTGAAGAGACTTTGATGTCGGGACTGTTTGCAGAAAGAGCAGCGTGGACTCAAAGCAAAACTCCATGTGGTAGATAGGTACAAACGTACAGTAATTCTGTATGTGAAGAGACTTTGATGTCCGGACTGTTTGCAGAAAGAGCAGCGTGGACTCAAAGTAAAACTCCATGTGGTAGATAGGTACAAACGTACAGTAATTCTGTAAGTGAAGAGACTTTGATGTCGGGACTGTTTGCAGAAAGAGCGGCGTGGACTCAAAGTAAAACTCCATGTCGTAGATAGGTACAAACGTACAGTAATTCTGTATGTGAAGAGACTTTGATGTCGGGACTGTTTGCAGAAAGAGCAGCGTGGACTCAAAGTAAAAGTCCATGTGGTAGATAGGTACAAACGTACAGTAATTCTGTATGTGAAGAGACTTTGATGTCGGGACTGTTTGCAGAAAGAGCAGCGTGGACTCAAAGCAAAACTCCATGTGGTAGATAGGTACAAACGTACAGTAATTCTGTATGTGAAGAGACTTTGATGTCCGGACTGTTTGCAGAAAGAGCAGCGTGGACTCATAGTAAAACTCCATGTGGTAGATAGGTACAAACGTACAGTAATTCTGTATGTGAAGAGACTTTGATGTCGGGACTGTTTGCAGAAAGAGCAGCGTGGACTCAAAGTAAAACTCCATGTGGTAGATAGGTACAAACGTACAGTAATTCTGTAAGTGAAGAGACTTTGATGTCGGGACTGTTTGCAGAAAGAGCGGCGTGGACTCAAAGTAAAACTCCATGTGGTAGATAGGTACAAACGTACAGTAATTCTGTATGTGAAGAGACTTTGATGTCGGGACTATTTGCAGAAAGAGCAGCGTGGACTCAAAGTAAAACTCCATGTGGTAGATAGGTACAAACGTACAGTAATTCTGTATGTGAAGAGACTTTGATGTCCGGACTGTTTGCAGAAAGAGCAGCGTGGACTCAAAGTAAAACTCCATGTGGTAGATAGGTACAAACGTACAGTAATTCTGTATGTGAAGAGACTTTGATGTCGGGACTGTTTGCAGAAAGAGCAGCGTGGACTCAAAGTAAAACTCCATGTCGTAGATAGGTACAAACGTACAGTAATTCTGTATGTGAAGAGACTTTGATGTCCGGACTGTTTGCAGAAAGAGCAGCGTGGACTCAAAGTAAAACTCCATGTGGTAGATAGGTACAAACGTACAGTAATTCTGTATGTGAAGAGACTTTGATGTCGGGACTGTTTGCAGAAAGAGCAGCGTGGACTCAAAGCAAAACTCCATGGGGTAGATAGGTACAAACGTACAGTAATTCTGTATGTGAAGAGACTTTGATGTCCGGACTGTTTGCAGAAAGAGCAGCGTGGATTCAAAGTAAAACTCCATGTGGTAGATAGGTACAAACGTACAGTAATTCTGTAAGTGAAGAGACTTTGATGTCGGGACTGTTTGCAGAAAGAGCGGCATGGACTCAAAGTAAAACTCCATGTGGTAGATAGGTACAAACGTACAGTAATTCTGTAAGTGAAGAGACTTTGATGTCCGGACTGTTTGCAGAAAGAGCAGCGTGGACTCAAAGTAAAACTCCATGTGGTAGATAGGTACAAACGTACAGTAATTCTGTATGTGAAGAGACTTTGATGTCCGGACTGTTTGCAGAAAGAGCGGCGTGGACTCATAGTAAAACTCCATGTGGTAGATAGGTACAAACGTACAGTAATTCTGTATGTGAAGAGAAGGAATCTGATAAATGGAATCTTTAAAATGTAGTTTAAAATCGAGAGATTATTCTATTTGGAAGGGGGAAAATATTGATAGTGTGTATAGAATCTCTCCCCCGATGTGGACTGACTCTTTCTCGTGGACATATAGAGGTGTTTAATAAACAAAAGATATAATCCACCTACAAAAAAATGAACGGCTTTAAAGTTTTACTTAGATAAAACACACAAAACATAACATATAGACTCAGAACAGATACGTTCGGAAAATCTGAGTATATAAATCCGACTAATCTAGTCAGTCGACGTTAAACAAAAACAAAACATTATCGACCTTATTGCGACTCTTCCAATAGAAATCCACGATTTATTACGAAACTGATACCACCTATCTTTCCACAATTTATATTGGTTTTGTAGCTGTTATTAATGGTTTCAACAAATACAACTTCACTGCAATGTCATAAACGTTATTTATTCAAGTCGGTTATTCACAAACAGGGAAAACAAATACAAGTTTATGACAGATAAACAGCACTGAAATTGGGTTTTGTCAATGTGTGTCACCTTCCTCGAGTGGGATTTTCCGATAGTCAAAATACAACTTTGTGTGTACATAGCTTATTCTTTACAAGAATAAGGTTTTTAGTGGATTTTGTTTTAAGAAATTAAATGAAAACATTAACAAATTATTTATCTAAATAGATAAACCTATCCCCAACACTGACCAGTGTAGTGAAAACGAAAACACCTAATGAAAAAACATAGTGTCAACCGACTTCTTCCTACGTGAAACATCTCCAAAACATCGCAGTCCAACGTTTGAAAGTAAGGTATATATATATATATATATTTGTAAGTTTCACAAAATGTCACTCTTCTGACGATGGTATAAGCTTTTATCTAACTCGTCCCCTCCAACTATACTTTAAAAACATTCTCTACCAACCTCTCTAGGTTTGAGAATCCTTGATTTCTCTGTTCGCTTGCTTTGCGCGACTTAACTCCTTACTGCGAGAGTTCAACCAATTGCAAATTCCAAATTTTATATAAAATTTTCTCTTTTCCAATGTTTCCTATTTCTGGGAGGAACAGTTTTACATTGCGGTAAAATCCCTGTTCTGTGCTCAAACCTCCAAATTTGTGGTACTTCATAAAACTCGTATAATCGTTTGTTCGTGTATTCCTTCCTTACATTTCTTCAACGATTGCTTGCCTAATTTATTACGATTCTTATTATTATAACGCATATATATATATATATATATATATATATATATATATATATATATATATATATTTTAAAATAATAAATACAAATAAAAACATTAAATAAATGATGTTTAGATATAGGCAGGACGTTGAAAATGTTTTATAAAATAAAAATGTAATGGATTTCACCGTGCTAAAAAGGGTAAGATTAAAAAGACTTCTCTGCTTGAATAAGTATAAATTTTCAACTCTTTCAGAATGTTTAATCAAGGAAACAATAGAAGAATAAAGATTCCAATGTTTCAGATGTTGCTGTAAAGGCTTGACTGAGACCGCAGAAATATTTCCTTACGGTCTCCAATCAAGAGTATAGGCAACTTTATGGTAAGTTTTTTAGGACAAGTGTTTGGTAGAAAACTGAGTAATTGAAGTTAAGAACAGTTTTAATTTTCTATTGTACGTCAGTTTTCTTTACTTCTGTGGCAAGATTAATGGAATTCTCTTACTTAAACCTCAGCTTTTGCTGAATATTATATTAAAAGTGTTAACCAACTTTTATACAACTTTATTTATTTCCGTTCCATATGTACAGAGATTGGTAAAGGAGTAATGCGAGTAGTCGTGTTGCTGTTGTAAAGCTAAAGGAATCTTTCAGGACGAGTTTTTAGTAAATAAAAAAAGGATATAAAAGAATAGCTTCAAAATTAGACTTATATGTATGATACGTTTTTACTCAGAATCTGGGTAACTATGAAGTAATAAGTATGGTACCCAAAATGTGAGTATATTTGTAAATATGATGGTCCTCCAGTAAAGCATAAGATTATTTCAACTCTGAATGTTGAAAGTCGAACTCTAGTGATCATCTCTAAATTAAATTCCAAGGTTATACCTCAGAGACACGGTGAATACTACGTAACTGAAGCTAACTTTAATGGACACGCTCGTTCCTAGCATCAAAAATTGTTACACAATACTAATTGTTTTATTTTCAAAACCAATATTCCTTGACCGTCATTGGCAAAACCTAGAACTCCTAAACTCTAATAATAAAATCCCAAAAAATAATTTTGTTTTATAAAAGCCTTTCATTTATGGGTCATGTTGGTAAATCCTAAGATATTTCAGTAACAAATACTTTACTATACAACAAATATATTACTGTAACATAAATTTAGATTACAATAATAAGCTATTGAAATCATTTAGAAGAAATGTTACTTTGATGAATAACGTAGAGTAGAGAACTGTCAAAAGATTTATTCTATAAATAGTACATTTTATATTGATGGTAAAATTGACAACAGCTTTGTGTGTAACACAAAATAAATACCAGATACGTCCAGGCCGATATCTGAGGGTATAAATCCCTTTAATCTAGGAAGTTGACATGAAACAAAAATGAAACGCTGTCACAATTCTTATCGACTTTATACGTCAGCAAACAAATGGAAAATCGATGTTTAAACACAGAATGAATAGACGCTATATTTATACGCCTTGGTCTATTACCTTTTGTTGAATATTTTGAACAGACCTGTAACACAAAACGTGCACAAGGTAATTTATTTTTGTAATCACTAAAATATGTAGATTTATCGTAGTAGGAACACATTCTCCATTTGAAGAAGGATTTTGTTATGAATATAATTTGAATTTTAAAATGATTCTAATGAACGATAAGAAGGCATTGTTTTAGTATCTTTAAAGATGAACAATTGTGTAGCTATTATTTATAGTAAAGACTTTAACGGGAGTTAGGGTGAGATAAGAAACGATATCTAGTTTGTCATTTGTAAATATTTTTTGCAGGAGGGAATTCCATTCTTGGAGTTGGGATATAACTAAATAGAAATATTGGCTCCAAAAATTGGTAGAGATTAAAAATATAGGACCTATGTTTCGTAAACGTATATATTTGTTTGTTCACAAGCGGTTTCAATCAGAACGTTGGGTGTAACTCCCGATACATAGCAACACACATAGCAGCTAGGGTTGACAAACTCTGATTCAGCGACTTCCCCACCCCTATAAATGTCAAGTAGACCACCGGCGCATAGCCGGTTACGTCTCTTGCTATGTCTTGCGAGTTAAATATATACCTACGTTGAGTAAGTTAAACAACTGGTTGTAGTGTCTGCGCAGTGTCTCATTTGAAAAAACTCGTTGCTCTGCCATTTCTCAGAATTTTTGAAACTAAGTACTGTAGTAGCAAGCCCTAGAGCCTCGGTTATCCACCATGCCACCCATTTCAGACCCTGACTTCTTCGCTCGGAGTAGACTAGTGTTGAGTTAGGTAATTATTGATTACTTCTACAAGTGATATTGTTTGTTTTACATTTTACACATGATCCGCGTATCAAATATAAAAATTTAACACTGTCTCCTTTAAACATCCAACATCTTGTTCCTATTTAATATATTTTCTACAGTTTGAAACAAATCCGATGATGTTCCAGTTTTGTTAAGCCAATACCTTACAAAGGAATATATTGTATTTGATAATACACAGTTTATTATATGGTGTAATGTTAATGTTATATAAAAACCTTCTATTTGGATTTACATTTTGGTAAAACCAAAGATATACTAGTATGAGGGCTTTTACAGTACCGTAGGCCGTAAGTTGATGAAACCTGCAGGATATGGTTGCTTTTCGATAAAGAACATAGTGTAAAAATTTCGTTCGGCGTGTTTATGATTGCTTAAACGGTAGACATACTATAATCTTGCAAAAATCGACACAAAATAAATATAAATTAAATAAATAAATATAAATGAAATACACGTTTTTTCATTTGTTGTACAAATATCAAAAATTGCGTCAGTACATTAAACAAATTAAATATTTGCCGCAAAAAAATGGGAAATTATTTGCAATATTTATTTTTAAAAATACGTAGTGTTATGTATATAGTGTTATCAGCGTGTATTATTTATATTGCTATTGCATCATTGTTATTATTATCAGTAAGATAGCGGTTGACTTTAAAGAAGTGTTCGTTAGCACGTTCTTTGCCTTAACGTTCCATACACAATGCGGATACCTTCAGCGTCGACCGTAAAACATTCTGGAGAGTCGTTAAAATCACTCAACTAGCGCTCTGTGAGGTCATCAACTGTAACACCGTACTAGAGTTTATCACTCGAAAGCCGTTTTACACAAAACTGTAAATAACACTGATAAACCATAAAATTTAACTTTCCTTTTACAAAGTTGCTTGATATTGTGAATATAATCATTGGACCGAGAGAGATACGAAACGGACAACGGGGAACAAACGCTTGTGCAGGCACTGGACCGCACAGAGTGGACTTGTGTCTGGGCATCGGACTGCACAGATCCACCTCGGAACCACGTTATTTATTTGTCAACAGAGTTGCTTGTTTATTACAAACATTGGAGAGCATATCGGACATAATAATGTTTTAAGCAAGGGGTTTACATTTCTTGAAGCAAAAATAATATGACTTACAGTAAATTTGGTATCATATTATTTTCTCCTATGAAAACGAACATTTATTTTATAAAATCTCTTTAATAAACGGTAATTGTATAGACATTTGCTATAGATAAAATTACTATAAAATGATTAAGAAAAAACAGTAGAGCAATCAGTAGGATAAGGTGAATATTACATATGAGGAATTTAGTTAATAGAAGCTTTAATACAATTTATTTAATGTTTTTAATTATTGAAAAATATAGCTATATGAAAATCTTTATTGGATGTTGAAAAAGTACTTAATTTGAGAAAACTATTTGACATCTGCTCTGAAAAGTGTCAGTCGTGCATACAAAAGTTTTCACTAATAACAGTATTAAAAAAATATACAACTTTTATCATTTATATTGAATTAAATATAGTAAGATTCATTAAAATCAAAATTATTATATTTATCTACTAATAAATCATATTGAATACTACATTTTAAGTACATAATGTATAATAAATGTACAACATTACCTATGTTTTAAAACAGCTGTTCAAAAACATAACCTGTAATATAGAATCAGCTGTTTTATGAAAACATATGTTAATACGTAATGTAGGCTAAAATATGTGTACACAGCACACATATAAGCCAACTAGAAGTATTTTCTCTTTCAATATCCCTGTCCACCGTGCGTATGTTAGACGCCCGTTTGGAGAATGATTTCGTTGTTTTCCACCGAAGGTTTACACAGTTTTCACTTTATCAGCTGCTCGGAGAGATTGCCTGGCTAAGGCAAGATTGATGACGTGACAAACCCGGTTATCAATAGTCTATTACCGTAAGCTCCGAACGTTATTCTACGCCTTCTCCTACGGCGGATCGTTTTATGAAATGGAACACGGATGAGCGGTTTGTTTGTCTTTATTGCACAAGCTTGGAGCTAAATTCAGCCTTACGATGTTGTAACAATGAAATAACTTTAAAATAATGAAAATAATAAAACTGATAACGAAATGTTTCAACTTAAACAGAATAATGGTCACAGCTTAATTGTGTTGCTAATTTTACTAAAATCCTGAGAAACAATTATAAAATAAAAAATAAAGTAAAAACTAATAAATTTCCACAGATATAACAAAACGCTACTTTCGATTGATTCGAGTGTTAGTAATGATGTCATTACTCCGAAACGTAAAAAATTTTATAAACAATCAAATGCTTGGACAATATAGGAACTAACGACGAAATACAGCAACTTCTGATTGATAAAGGGGGAATATAAAGGGGTAAGGTTCTATAAAAGGTCATTGACACCTTAAATATAGGATTTTTAAGCCTTTAGTACATTGAATGTTATTCTAGATCTTCAGTGCACAAAATAACATCTAAAGTCCCAGATAATCCTATTTTGCCGATTTGGGTCGAGGACAATACAGTCGGATTCCTCCTATAATCGATTATCGATCGTTCCAACACCTTTCTCTATCAGTTTCAAAAGTACATTTATCTTGTGTCGTTTGTAATCGATCACCCGGTTGCTTCAGGCAAAGAGGAACGTCTGAAGGTAGTTGAAATGACGTAAACATACTTGTAAGGCAGAGCACTGAGTTGTAAGCAAGCAGGATTTGAAACATTATCCCTTAAAGTTTTGTAATAATTACCAAAACGAAGGGTTGTGCATAATGAGGATTATTATAAATCACTCGTATATGAATATACTTTGGGAAAATCAATACTTATACCCTAACTGCATCTCTCAGCAGACGTACAGCATTGAACAATGCACTGTCCAATCGCATCTACTGAGAAATATCATTATGTACTGATTTTAGAAAGTTAAATGGATAAATATGTGATTTGTATTGTTTCATTAGTAAAAACATGCATTGTAAATAATAATAAAAACAATTATTTCTTTAATTTACCAATCATTTGACAAGATAAATATATGCCTCAGCTATCATTTCTCGAGACATGATTTCAGGTTGTCTTTTAAATGTTATGATAAATATCAAGGTTACCTTCCATTTATATTGAATTAAATAGTTGCAAGATTAATTATAACTTTAGTAATACATCAAATTATGTATTGAGTTGAAATACTTATCTTTTTGACAGTTGGGTTTTATATCTTCTTTGCACTTATACCCTCTCTACTTGGTCATTGAAATGTATACAAAAGTTTAATCTGGACAACTTTGTTCATTTGTTATTTATTATACCTTGTATTTTGGTATTGGTTGTTTGGTTAGTTGTAGTATTGTCAGTGTGATCTATGTATTTCATTCGTAACGTGATGATTTTTCCTCCACCCGGGTCTGAGCCCCCAAAGCCTACTCAACCCTTGTGGCAGCCAACCTCTCGCGAGCTGCCTCCGTCTCACATACGCATGCGTTTAGTATCCTTAAGTATTCAGGAAGATTGTCCATGTGCCAAGCTGATATCCTCTTTTCATGAAAAATCAGGAGATAGTGAAATGAAACAGAATGGTGTCGCGTAAGAGCCGGATGAAAAAACCTGCCAAGAAAGAAACCCTGCAGGAAAAGGCCTGCGAAAGATCGTGAAAGAACCTTGGGATACCTTATTCCATATAGGCATTACCTTACATATACCTTGTTAGTGAAGCTATGGTGTAGGAAGTTATCATACAGTTCTACTTCTGCAGCTTACTCGAAACTGAAATGTTCATGCAAGTTACATTAGCGCGTCCTTTGGATGTACCCCACGGTACTGATAAACTCTAGGGTGCAAGACCAGAGGACTACAACAAACGTAAGGTCAACCGTACCCTTATCTATCACCCTGTATCACAACCTTTCATCGATGTCTCCACTTATATGTAAAGTTTAGAATGTCAGTAATGTACGCACGTAACTAATTTGTTCTCTCTTACGAATCTTGTTTTTCATAACGTCAGCTTTACCAATGAAACTTGTTTTAATTAAATATTAAAGTTATTTTTTGTTAATTTTATAATGTTTTTTAATTTATAAAAGTAAATTCTATAAGTTCTTTTAATTAAAACTATAAAACTGATAACTGAAGCAGTGTAATTTTATAGGTAGTTTAACTTCTCAAACATTTTCAAAACATCTAATTTAAAGTGCGTGTACTTATTATTTCTCTTTTTACAAATATCAGTGATTTTTAAATAAGGTGAAAATATATAATACATGGAAACCAATAATAAGTTGTTTAGGCTTTGTATACTTTGTCATACGTCTATAAGACTAGTTATGAATATAAAAATTATCAACTTAATAAAAGAGGAAAAAGGGTTCTAAACATGGCCAACACTCGCAAGACCATCAACAGTAGTAAAACAGAAAGTGCTGAAAAGTATTTCTGAAGATGGTTACTTTGTAACCGAAATAAACATCACGCGTTTATTTATATTGAAGAAATTATTAATTTCGGTTATTGGGTTTCAATAAATTTCTTCTATTAGTTCACACTCTTGTATATATATATATATATATATATATATATATATATATATATATATATATATATATAGATTAATATCTTGTACAAATTTTCAATTTAGGTTCATGTGGGTGTAAAACCTTTCACAAAAGGGGCAATGTATCCAATTGAGTTATTCGTCCCATTTGGTTAGAAATAAGCGGTAACATATGATTTAATAACAGCTGTTTAATGCATAGTTATGCCACTTTATTTAAATTAATTGTAATTATTAAATAAAAAGTAACGAAAATAAAACTCAACATAATTTGTTTTTTTTATATTACTTGTTTCATTCTTTAATTTAACGATTTTCCAAAGCTTCCCATAAAAATTAATAATAAGGAATAATTAGTCCACCATATTTCACCAGTATATCATTAGAATGTTAATTAAGAGGCGATATGGGACTGAGTAATGGAACTGCTTATTGCTTTGTACTAGTGATGCGTGTCTAACATGTGTATAACAGCTGTTCTATGTAGCCTACGTACGGTGTGAGTTTAACAAGGGACGCGGAAGGGGTGTTATGAGTTTATACAGCAGCATATATGCTCAGCACAGTGTACGTGCAGTATTTTTTAGAAAAAAATGTTTGACATATTCGAAGCGATTTTCAATATAAAATCTCATTATAAGGGAATTTTTAGCACTAATTTTTCAAGCAAAAATGTTTATATTCTTCTGTAATGAAACATTTATAGTCAACGTAATAATTTATGAATACGTAAAATTGGAATAGGTAAAGTGCACACTAAAAGAATTATGTCGAAATACTCTTTATAATGTGAATTGTCAATATAGATGAAATTTAATGTTTAGAAAATCCTCTATAATAACAGTTATGTCCAGAAGAAAGTTGTGCTTATAAAGTGCTCATACTAGCAGGTAGATTTTACTACGCATGCGCCAGCATAATTGTATGCCATTATGGCCAACATAAATACAATCTAGGATCTACTAAAACTAAACATAAAAGTTTATCCTGTATGATGTTTAAACCAATTTATTTTGTGACGAAAAAATAATTTTCAGGAAAACCCCTTTTTATCAGTCTAGTAATATTTGGAATTTTACTTGCTTAAGTATTCACACAATTATTTTAATCAACTCTTTCAAAGTCCCATTTCACGTAATATTATGATAGTCATAAGGTTTACTTGTCTCAACCTCGTCTCAACACATGGATCAACTTTGTCTAAACTGACTCAACTACGTCTCTACCGCGGTAAACGTACGAAGACCTGTTGTCTCGTATTATAAAAGATGAAAATAATAATACTATACAAATTTTATTTTATTAAAAATTATTATATTGTAGGCCAGAGGTTAGGTTGAGATTAAATAAACAAGAAATATAGTCTACATTAGTACTAGACTTCTCACAGTATAATTTGTGTAACCCAAATATGCTTCCGGTAACCATGTCTCCTTAATCTACACTTAGATTGTACTATTGTAAATTGTGCAAAATGTATGTTTCTTCATAAATTATTTTTATTATAAATTATTTATTATTTAAATTACTAGAACAAATATTTAAGATAAACTTTAGCAAGGATAAATCCATTACATGTTTCTTGTATACATTTACCGAAACTCAGTGTATACTCCTTTTAAGTGCAAAACCTTGAATGTGCGCAATCCATTTTATATAAACTCTCCAGTTTTATGGACATCTGTACACTATAGTGACATAGAAAAATTGCAAACAATTAGAAAAACATAGTGTAAATAATCTTGTAAAATCTAAACATTTTTTATTGTAAATTTAACAATGTTTTCACACATTTAGGGGGAAACAAGGTAACCCTCTTTAGCATGCGATTTGTAGCCCTCCTTTGGTTTTATCTAGGGCAAGATGTTTACATTCGTTGGGGCCGTAAGTTTATTGAGGCTATAAAGCCGCCCGCTACGTCATAAAGTTACACAGTAGCCATTAAAATAAACTCATTACTGTAGGTGAATGACGGGAACAATTTATCATGAAACGTAATACAAATAACACAAATCCGTTTATACGTAACGCTGGAGTTATACTAGTGTATTTGACCAACCCAATCTACACAACGCTCTTATACGTTTGAAGCATGATATCAATTTCTGTTAGTTTTAATACAAACCTTAGATATGTTTGCGTCTTTGCCATTATTAAATTGAATTTCTATTTTTTTTTACTATATTACTTTGTTATATCCACTACTTAAATGTTTTCTCTTCCTAGATTATTGGTATTGAAGTTTATATACTACATTATTTTGTTATGTTTGGACCTATTTAGTTTTCTTGGGTCAATTGTTTTATATATTATTAGCAGATTTGTTACTCAATCTAGTTTTATTTCTTTTACAGGTTTTGGGGTATTACCCATTCATTCATTGATTAAATTATTTTCGTTTCAAACTTTATACAGTATTCAACAAAAATTTACATAAATATATTTTAAATCATACCATTTTGTTATCGAACGTAGCTAAGTGTTCAAACTCCGTATTTAGCGTGCAATTGTATTTGCCTGTAATTATATATAATATAACTGGGGTTTCAAAAAGCATAGGACTATCATCTATTTGGAGTCATCTGTACGGGAAACCAAGACAGATACAAACTGTACAAAGATACATTCGACTGTTCCTAAATAAAGCATTGGTTTCCCTATTTGCTAAAGACACAAGCCTTCGTATCTCATCGTCGTTCTATATTAAGTGGTTTTATACCCTCAGATATTGTTCTGAAATTTAATTTCATACAATCGTACTTGTTTTTGTCACTTTTCTCTAATGTAAAAATCTTAGTACACTTTATCACTGGTAGACAAACTACGTTTCTTACAAACCTGTATACATATATCTACCACTAAGACTTTTCTCTATTTCTCAGTCCATTCCTAATGTTCTCTGTTACTGCTTAGGCTAAAACGTAAGATATATATTCTACCATAGTCCAATAATAATCCACTTTCAATTGTTACGATGGTAAAATAAAAATGGAAGCGAATATAGTTCTTTCAATTTCGCCAAAAAGCAAAAAAAATTGTTCTTGGAGAGAAATGAACAAGGAGCGATATTGTATGAGCGATAAGTCAAATGTTGTTGGAGTTCTTGGCAAACACGACTAATCATTATAGACTCAAATGCCTCTTGAAAATTCATTGTAAACGTGAAATAACTCTATACCTAAAACAAATTATTACTTTTATCGAATACATTTTAAGGAAAGTAAGGGAAATTGGAAACATACATCACGGAAATGGAGATTTAAAGTTTTCTTCTGAGTGTGTTCATCAGATGTAGTCCGTATCCGTAAAGTAGACAGTGGCAGGATTTATATGATCGTGAAACTGCCTGTTTGATAAATGCGTTCCATTAGTTCACAGTTTTGACAGGTGTAGCGCTGCAAGATGTATTAGGTTTAAGGAAAATATGTTGATAGAGGTATCAATGTGGTAATTACTGATATGTCAAAGCTATGCAAGAATAATGCACTGTTCCTAGGTGGTAAATTGTATGCTAAGCGAGAAAAAATCTTAAAATCCCAAGTTATATAGCCAAGATTATAAATTAACCAAGGCCGCTAATATATAACATTACTGTGGAAAATATTCCCGGGCTTTTACCACAAAATCATACCGCCAAACCTTCAAAATCGAGGCTATTTTAAATATATATATATTAGGGCAGCAAAATAAAAATTTTAACTACATTGTAATTGATTTTGCATAGCTATTTATTTGATCTAATTTGCACATATGTTAATTTTAATTGTATAATATTCCTGATGATGTTGGTACTGTTAGCCAACGAAAAGCTTTGAATTGTAAATTCAATTATAATTCTTGTATTTGTATTTTGACTTAGTTCTTATTATTACACAAGAATACATATTGCGATATATATATATATATATATATATATATATATATATATATATAAATTAGATTTTAGGTTCTCTCTGCATTATATTTTTTCATACACTTCCAGCTTCATTGATAAATGACTGTCCCTATTCCAATGATCGTAGAGAATGTTTTAATGCCTGTGAAATGAAGGTGAACCTTCAATAACAATTTCGAAGGGTCATCATATCTCGATATCTTCAGTCAGGTACATGATGATTATTCCAAATATATATATATATATATATATATATATATATATATATATATATATATATATATAAATTAGATTTTAGGTTCTCTCTGCATTATATTTTTTCATACACTTCCAGCTTCATTGATAAATGACTGTCCCTATTCCAATAATCGTAGAGAA
Organism: Prosapia bicincta; assembly: GCA_036971475.1. Lineage (NCBI taxonomy): Eukaryota > Metazoa > Arthropoda > Insecta > Hemiptera > Cercopidae > Prosapia > Prosapia bicincta. The sequence continues at coordinate 18,369,555 of JBAIZL010000006.1, read as the reverse complement.
TGTTTTAATGCCTGTGAAATGAAGGTGAACCTTCAATAACAATTTCGAAGGGTCATCATATCTCGATTTCTTCAGTCAGGTACATGATGATTATTCCAAATATATATATATATATATATAAATTAGATTTTAGGTTCTCTCTGCATTATATTTTTTCATACACTTCCAGCTTCATTGACAAATGACTGTCCCTATTCCAATGATCGTAGAGAATGTTTTAATGCCTGTGAAATGAAGGTGAACCTTCAATAACAATTTCGAAGGGTCATCATATCTCGATTTCTTCAGTCAGGTACATGATGATTATTCCAAATATATATATATATATATATATATATATATATATATATATATATATATATATATATATATATATATATATATATATATATTAGATTTTAGGTTCTCTCTGCATTATATTTTTTCATACACTTCCAGCTTCATTGATAAATGACTGTCCCTATTCCAATGATCGTAGAGAATGTTTTAATGCCTGTGAAATAAATGTGATCCTTCAATAACAATTTCGAAGGGTCATCATATCTCGACTTCTTCAGTCAGGTACATGAAGATTATTCCAAATATATATAAATATATATATAAATTAGATTTTAGGTTCTCTCTGCAATATATTTTTTCATACACATCCAGCTTCATTGATAAATGACTGTCCCTATTCCAATGATCGTAGAGAATGTTTTAATGCCTGTGAAATAAATGTAATCCTTCAATAACAATTTCGAAGGGTCATCATATCTCGACTTCTTCAGTCAGGTACATGAAGATTATTCCAAATATATATATATATATATAAATTAGATTTTAGGTTCTCTCTGCATTATATTTTTTCATACACATCCAGCTTCATTGATAAATGACTGTCCCTATTCAAATGATCGTAGAGAATGTTTTAATGCCTGTAAAATGAATGTGAACCTTCAATAACAATTTCGAAGGGTCATCATATCTCGATATCTTCAGTCAGGTACATGAAGATTATTCCAAATATATATATATATATATATATATATATATATTAGATTTTAGGTTCTCTCTGCATTATATTTTTTCATACACATCCAGCTTCATTGATAAATGACTGTCCCTATTCAAATGATCGTAGAGAATGTTTTAATGCCTGTGAAATGAATGTGAACCTTCAATAACAATTTCGAAGGGTCATCATATCTCGATATCTTCAGTCAGGTACATGAAGATTATTCCAAATATATATATATATATATATATATATATATATATATATATATATATATATATATATTAGATTTTAGGTTCTCTCTGCAATATATTTTTTCATACACTTCCAGCTTCATTGATAAATGACTGTCCCTATTCCAATGATCGTGGAGAATGTTTTAATGCCTGTGAAATAAATGTGATCCTTCAATAACAATTTCGAAGGGTCATCATATCTCGACTTCTTCAGTCAGGTACATGAAGATTATTCCAAATATATATATATATATATATAAATTAGATTTTAGGTTCTCTCTGCATTATATTTTTTCATACACATCCAGCTTCATTGATAAATGACTGTCCCTATTCAAATGATCGTAGAGAATGTTTTAATGCCTGTGAAATGAATGTGAACCTTCAATAACAATTTCGAAGGGTCATCATATCTCGATATCTTCAGTCAGGTACATGAAGATTATTCCAAATATATATATATATATATATATATATATATTAGATTTTAGGTTCTCTCTGCAATATATTTTTTCATACACTTCCAGCTTCATTGATAAATGACTGTCCCTATTCCAATGATCGTAGAGAATGTTTTAATGCCTGTGAAATAAATGTGATCCTTCAATAACAATTTCGAAGGGTCATCATATCTCGACTTCTTCAGTCAGGTACATGAAGATTATTCCAAATATATATATATATATATATAAATTAGATTTTAGGTTCTCTCTGCATTATATTTTTTCATACACATCCAGCTTCATTGATAAATGACTGTCCCTATTCAAATGATCGTAGAGAATGTTTTAATGCCTGTGAAATGAATGTGATCCTTCAATAACAATTTCGAAGGGTCATCATATCTCGATTTCTTCAGTCAGGTACATGATGATTATTCCAAATATATATATAT
>JBAIZL010000006.1:18307427-18362427 GCA_036971475.1 Prosapia bicincta | reverse complement strand
TCTCTATCTTCTTCACTAATACTGGTCATGTCTTGATTTGCATTGTTCTCTGCTCGCCCGTTCAATTTGGGAGAGTAAAAGTGGGGGAAATCCGTCGACAAAGGCTACTTCGGACTCTGGTCTACCCTTTTCAAATGTACTATGTCAGCCCATCTATTGTTCCCATTCCCAGTTGAGAACTTTCTATACATTTGAAAACCCCTTTGGTCTTTTCAACTAACACAGCAGGCCCGGCCAATGTATTTACAAATATCTAACAATGCTTTTATTAAGTATTTCTAGCTAGAAACATATGTTTTGTTATAATATATACATATATTTATATACATTCTTATTTATTTTGAAGGAAAGAAATATTTGATTGGAAAACTGAAGAAGTGATATATATATATATATATATATATATATATATATATATATATATATGTGTGTGTGTGTGTGTGTGTGTGTGTGTGTGTGTGTGTGTGTGTGTGTGTGTGTGTGTGTGTGTGTGTGTGTGTGTGTGTGTGTGTTTGCGTGCGTGTCTCTAATTTCCTGTTGAAACAGTTACATGAGTTAAAATCATAACATAACATTTGCACCATATCAACGACGATTGGTAAATCGGTATTTGGTTTCCAAATTTGTGAATATTTTATTCACGTATATTACCAGTATTTATAAATCAGGTCTGTGCGAAAAAAACCAATAATGTTTCTAAAAGACGGATTGGTAAAACTAATAGAAATATGACATCAGTTTTGAAACGTCAGGGTGCGCGGTTTTATGTGGTTCAGAATACCCGTGTTTTTAATTTAACTGATTCTTTTGTTTGTAAGTCTGTTATTGGTGAAAATTGCACAAAGTGGTTTAATGTTAACCTTACTAAGCCCGCATGTTTAAGTAACTGAAATATGCTTGAGAGAAACGGCGAGAATAACTAAAGCGATGGTTAACACTTAGAAGAATATTTTTTGGAAGCCAAGTTATGATCAACACTAAATGAAAAAAAAATGAATCCACATAAAATTCTTGTAGAATAAAAATGATTAAGTAAAGCGTAAAAAACCTGAAAATGCGTAGAATATAAAACGAGTGTAAAGGGAGAGTAAAATTGTCAAATGATTTCTGTAGTTGAGAAACGAACACAGATGCAACGGTCTGTAAACAGATAAAATAGAAATATATCTATCTTTCAGAAATATAGGTAAACCATTATGTATCATAAAACTTGATAAATGAAAACAATACAAAGCACATTTGCGTAGCTATAAATATTACATTGCTGCAAATATGTATACAGCATTTACGTACATTTTGCTAAGATAGCATTAATAGAAGGTCGAAAATAATTTTTTTTAATAAAGGTTTTTCAATGTTTATTATCATGGAAATTAGGTATTAACATGAGTTTAATAAGGTTCCAGAAACATTTCAAATGGGGTAGTGAAACAATATTTTTCGTACAATTATACAATAAAGGTGTTATTTTGAAACAAAACATTTCTTCTTAAACTCAAGCAGCGTTTTCAAAGACTTCGCAATTTAAATAATTAAATATTTTTTTATATGTTTCTAGATATTTATAAAAATCCGTAACTAAACTTAATAAATTTTCAATGTTTTAAGTTATTTTGTAGTTTTTATTTTTATTATTCAGTTTTGATTTGTTACTAAAGCTCTTTGTGTTGTGTAGATTTTTCACAATAAGCACCGTAAGTTATATTCTCATATTTTGATATTTAACCAGTAAATATCAACAAAATAAATAAAAATAGAATTTCCCCTTCTCTATACGTATAACGTAAAAGGCTTGGGTCTACCCCTGACTTTTGACAATATTTTGGATTTTTACTTGGGGTTATATATGTGGGATGTAAAACAGCTATATATGTTTCAAATATAAAAACATGCATTAGGGTGGAAGCAAAACGCAATATAAAGTATTCGAAAGACGAAGCAATAAAATAATGTTTTTTACGCTGTTCTTTATTAGATAAATCTTCTTTATACATGTGCTTTGCGGCTTAGTAACTGACACTGTGACTTGATTTCTTTATTAAATATTTATATTATCTTTACAGTTATATCCTGATTTGTGGTAATAATTTTATGTGAAGGGAAAATTATGCATCGTTAAAGTGTTTACGAGGATTAGAGATTGTTTTTTTTATAAAGATGTTAAAGTCTCTACCGAGCCCTATGCAATGTAAAGTTTTGAGTTTCGAATGAACCCAGGTTTACCCAAATAAATAATTTCCGATCATATCTTTTATCCAATTGGTTATGTATCGTTTAAAATAACTTAGTAAGCGAATTGACTATAAACAATATTTCAAATATTTCTTTTAACATTATATTTCACTGAAGATTTATTTTACGTATAGTTAAAAATATTATTACCAATACATTACTGTAAATAAAGTTTTAAAAAATGGTGGCTTAAGCCTTGGATATAATTTATATGCATTTACTAAAGCATATTTAACGGAAATAGAGGCTAAATATTTAAAAACATGTATAAATTTTATAAGGTGTATAAATTCAAGTTAAAAGTTTAAGGTTATAATAAATATCATGGTTATGGTACGTACGTTTGAGAATTGTTCTGTTTCCATACGGCTTTAGAATATTTATATAGAATATTACTCAAGGAAGGTGGAAGTAGTCCCGACTTTTTTGTTAGTTTATGTGTGGTTCTTTTAGACTTTTTTATGACTTGCATTAGTTTATATCTCGGTATACAGTTAGCATTCTGTTAGTAGTCCCACAAAGGCCAATTTGTCACATGGAAATATTAATGGCGTATACCTAATTCTTATCGTTAAGAAGAGCAGATTTACTGTGGGTTTCCTCGTTTGCGACCGTAGACGAAATAAAACTGCTCATGGAAGAAATAGATGAATAGAAATAGTGGTTTCGGATGGAGGTCAAGCATATCTTTATGTTTGTGGATAATAATTGTTTTTAATATTGCTTATATTTTTAATTAAAAAAAAAAAAAAATTGAAAACATGAAAACCTAAGAGCGTTTAGGTTATACAAAATTTTCCCTCCCGTATTTTCATGAATCATTATTAGAGATCTTGCAGTATTATTTATCAAGCTTTTATCTAAAAAAAAAAACATTTTATTAAAAAAATATTTGTATTAAAAGAAGAGTTTTTTTCGTACACTTTAGAAACTTTTCGTAATATTTGCTCTTTGAAAATACTCCTTACACCTATTTATACTCAGGGTTAGCTGCTGTATAGGCTCATTATACTCCTTTTGCCTCAGGGTGGGTCTGAACCTACTCAGACCATGCGTAGAAAAGCATATGCAAACGTGATACTTTCTCTTGCATCTCTATTCAAATACACCAAGCATTTTCATCATACAATTCATGTCCCTCCTTAATTGAGATATAGAATTTGTGAACTGATTTTAAATTAAATGAATGTCAATTTCGTTTTGTATCTTATAACTGGCGATATTTTTGTAGCCGTGGGGCATGTTTAGAACTGCGTATTGAAAGCGGATGAATTGTCAGTGTGTAAACATTGGAGATAAAAGGAATTCTCTTCTTTCCTGATATTAAATCTTTGTAAGTTGCGAAAAGTAATTTGAATGGAGTGTAACAACAGCGAATACATGGTTTAAATACTTTATTTGTATCTTTGCCTAATAAATACTACACTTCTCTTATATTATTCTAAGGCGTTTGATTACGTGGCCAATTGCCAATAGTAGCACTTACTTTTTGCCTAATTGAGGAACGCCGTTTGGAAAAAAAGCGTTTAATTGTTAACCGTAACAATTGAGAATGGAAGAATCATAAGTCTTTAATAAATTGTCTGCAACGGTCCTCTGTAGGTTTTAAGGCATTCTCATGTATGGAATAAACTTTAAACGATTTCGTCAACAATCGATCGAATCTTTGAACAACCCTTAATATTGGCAAAGTAATACGACATTTACTTCGAACCTACTCTCCTTGACATGTTACTTCAAAATCAGTTGTAATTAAAATCAAACGTTGTTGGTTTTATTAAAATTAATAAAGAATTCTAATTTACTCTATATATAATTTATCAATATAATGATTCAGATAAAGTTTTTATTATTTAAGAAACACAAATCATACACTCAAAAAATTATATTTTACATAAAATTATTGAAATTAAGAGATGTAATATCTTATAAAAATTGTAATAATTTATCAAACAATATGATGTGATAAGGATTTGGTTTCGAAAACGTCAATCGATTATAGAAGTTCTGCGAGATTCCTCGGAAAGGTATTTAATAACCGTTTTATAATGGAAATAATTTCTCCATTACGGTGGCAATTGAATTTAGGCCTCTATGGTAACTACACAGAAGGTAGTATTAATCAATTACGTAGATATTTGCTTGATGCGGCTCGACTTCGAATTTCCTGTTTTTGTACGGAAGCAGCCGAGTGATCGATTACACCCGACAAGAGATAAATGACTTGCTGAGATTGATAGAGACGGCGTCGCACGATCGATAGTCGATTATAGTAGGGGTTCAACTAAATTAAACTCGACGCGATTCGGCCAGAAGAGATTAGCTAGGTTTTTTTTATCTTATTTTCAGCAGGCAGTATAAAGGTTTTCAAAAATAAAAAAGTCTTAAATAATATCTATAACGTCTAAGAATTAATTGGTTTTTCTTTTGATTTACATCACCTATTCATTATTGCAATCCTTATCACCGACTACCATCCAATGTAGTTAAATAATATTTATGTTTTGCCTTATTAAAATCAAAACATACAGGGATAGTAGTTAGAGTAAATTTATTAAAAATTTTGTAGAGACAAAACTGTTTCGTTTCCAACTTCATGGACATCACAGTCCAAATATTTTCTTCATCCAAACTTCCCTCAAATCTTTAGGCCTTGGAAGAGCATTATCCCACTACAATAATTCACACTTAATGGTTCACACTTATTTCTTTACGTTCAATTCCTTCCAAACGTCTCCCATATCTCTTACCCCGAATGAGGTTTTACCCTCTACAATAAGTCGATCTCATTTACATCTTTCCCTTCCAGTCCATCCAAGTGTCTCCCACATCTCTTCCCTTGAAAGAGCTTTTACCCTCTACAATAATGTGATCTCATTTACATCTTTCCCTTCCAGTCCATCCAAGTGTCTCCCACATCTCTTCCCTTGAAAGAGCTTTTACCCTCTACAATAATGTGATCTCATTTACCTCTTTACCTTCCTTATCATTCAAGCGTCTCCCATATCTCTTACCCCGAAAGAGGTTTTACCCTTTACAATAAGTCGATCTCATTTACATCTTTCTCTTCCAGGCCATCCAAACGTCTCCCACATCTGTTACCCCGAAAGAGCATTACCCTCTACAATAATGCGATCTCATATACCTCTTTACCTTCCTTTTCATCCAAGCGTCTCCCACATCTCTTACCCCGAAAAAGCTTTTACCCTCTACAATAATGCGATCTCATTTACCTCTTTACCTTCCTTTTCATCCAAGCGTCACCCACATCTCTTACCCCGAAAAAGCTTTTACCCTCTACAATAATTCTATTGCGTTTACCTCTTTACTTTCCATTCCAACCAAGCGTCTTCCATACCTCTTACCCCCGAAAGAGCTTTTACCCTCTACAATAATTCAATCGCGTTTATCTCTTTAATTTCCATTCCATCCAAGCATCTCCAACATCTTTTAGCTCCGAAAGAACTTTATCCCACTACAATAATTAGGTTCACAACTATATCTTTCCATCCCTTTCCATCCAAGCATCTCCCACACCTCTTATCCCTGACAGTGACATATTTTATACAATATTCGGTTTACATTTATCTCTTCAAGTTCCATTCCATTCAAGCATATCCAACATCTTTTAGCTCCGAAAGAACTTTGTTCCTCTTTAATAATTCGGTTCACATCTATCTCTTTACGTTCCTTCCCATCCAAGCGTTTCCCCTTGTATTAGCCCTGAAAGAGATCTGTTCCCCTTTAATAATTCTGTTCTAATACATCTCTTTAAATTCCTTTCCTACATCGCTTCTCTAATACCTCTTAGCCCTGGAGGGTATCTGAGCCTTGCCTTAATTCTTCTTTCTAGGTTCCTAATATAAAGCCCAGTACACCTCCGTATCCCTGAAGTTTAGTAGGACAACCTTGCGATAGATATGTCATCGTGCATTACCAACAAACTGTCTCACGACAGCGTATCCCCCACCCTTTTCACTACACGACTCTCCCTGTGATAGTGCTCTCATCAAATTGTTGCTGTTATGCTGAAGCACGTCCGTAACTCTGCAGCGATAAAAAGCCTCTTCTCTCTGTCTAGAGACGAAACAAACAACTTTGGCAATAAACGTAATCAATCAGCTGATCTGTGTTAACATACTGTCAACGTCCGCTGTACGCAATGGGTTCTCCTACAAGGCTTTGTCTGTTTATAGGAGAAACGGTGTTGAATAACAAATCGCTTAGTTAATGGGCTGATAAAAGGCTTTGTAACGCCATCAATCTTGCCTCGGTGTACGTAATCTATCCGAGGTGTTTATAAAGTGAAAACAAGCACCGCAAAAACAACAAGCATTTTCCATCACATGGAACCTTCAAAAGGTCAAAGTAGAAACCAAGAAAATATGTTTAAAATTCGCAATTAAGGAAAAACATTTAATTTGATAATTGTTTAATTAGGTAAGTAGTTTTATTGGTCGTGTTTCTATAATTTTGATACATTCTATATATTTTATAAGCTTATAAAATATCTAAGCGAAACAAAACTTGAGAGTTCGTTAACGCAGACGAAGTAAAAAAAAACGATAACAAATCTGTACCTCGTGTGTCGCTTTTACATAGTATTTGGCATTTTGGAACGTCATCTCTTCCCGAGAGTTTTATTTAACCAAAACTCTATTGAGAAATAAATAACGTGGTTCCGAGGTGTATCTATGCGGTCCAATGCCCAGACACAAGTCCACTGTGCGGTCCAGTGCCTACACAAGGGTTTGTTCCGTGATGACAGTTTGCTATCTCTCGCGTCGTTGACTGTGAATTCATATTATCTGACAAATTCTGTGAAACGAAATATAGCATTTTGTATCTATGGGGTGTTGAATTTCATTATAATTCTAAAAAGTAAAATGCGATTTTAATAATACTTTACAAATTAAGGTTTTGTGCTTCTACGCGTTGAGGATATTTAATGATGACCGCTACTAGAATGATATATAGATTTTATTTTTTAAAATACAAGTTAATAAATGGATAAGTTCCAAAATACGGATACACAGTTCTAAACTTTTTTGTAAAATAAATACCGTAATGTAAAAAAAACTTAATTTTGTAAACCAAAATTTTTTTTTACTTAATGATACAACTTCGTATAAGTTTATGTTTACTGATTAAAATAAATAATAATTGAATATTATAAAATAAACGTTACACTGTTAAAACTTGTTATATTTTCAGTGGGAAACGCATATTAGGTCCTGTAATTTGATTAGCGGGTGTAGTATGAAATTACCCGTCTGTATCCCTTAGTATATTAGGTGTAATATTCAGTGTTTGCCTTGAGGGGACAAAAGAACAAAGTATAAGGGTTTTGATAATATACTTTTAAAAATACAGCATATTTGATGGATACTGTTTCATTTCATTAGTATAATTCTGTGGTTCCCAACAAAATAGTGTGGGGGGCCCCCTACATTTACATGGGAATGCAGAAATTTTTTTAAAATCAAACACCTGAAAATGACATTTTGTACTATTCTGGTACCTAAAAGTAGGGGGTTTTCTATGTTAATTTTCTTGCAATAAAAAGTCAAAACAGGTATTATTTGCAAGAAGTATTTGAATTAGTATTAAAAATCAATGTAAATACAAGTAAAACGGCAAAGGAGTGACAAATTAGCTTTAAAATATTTATTAATCTTATTGTACATATAAAGGACCAAGTAAAAATTTTACATACAATAACAACACCATCGTCCCATTTAACATTTGGAGAAGGGCAAGAATGTCTATCTTCGATTTGTATCTCCAGTTCCTAATATTGACTACTAATGTGACAAGTTAAATCTCTTTTTTGACTTAATAAGTTCTGAGATGTTGGGTTGAATGCTTGATACTTTGACCCGAAAATCGTACTGCATGTCGAGCCGGTTTCTGTATTTGTTTTTCATGAAGCACATGGTAGAAAATGCTTGTTCACAACGATATGTTGTTACAAATGGAAGGAGTGTCTTGAGGGTTTTGCTGCTAAGGTCGTGATGACAATCACCTAACATTCTTTTACATAATATTACAGCTGCCGGCAAAATCAGCTCTTCGGCAATTGTGTGAGCTTTCCCAGACTTTGCCACAAGTTGGGAAACTTCGTATGATGCTATGGTTGCATTTTCACTTGAACTTATTCCAGCACTTACTGACATTAATTTTTTGCTGTTTTTAAGTTCACCCAACTTAATTTTAAAAAACTCTGCAGACTTGCTTTTACAGTCCGAATGCTTTGTTTCTAAATGGCGACGTAGTTTAGCAGGTTTCATGGCTTCATTAGAAAGTATTTCAAAACAAACAACACACTGTGGTTTAGGTTCATTTTCAGTCCCAAAATACGTGAATCCCAACGATAAATAATCACTATTGTATTTTCTTACTTTAGCCGACACATTGTTTTTCGAGAGGTTATGTTCGTCTGACACTGACTGCACTTTCACTGGAATAATGGCATCGCCATCTTCTTTAACTTCCGATCTGTCCCTTTTTAAAGTGCCACACTTTAACCACTTATCCATGATTACTATCCCAAACAACACTCGTAGTATTACGACAAATAAACTTGTTATGTACAGTTTGTAACAAAACAAACACTTCTAATGACAATGTCAGCGCACTGGTGGCTAGTAGACAGACGACTAGACTAGACAGAGTAGACCCTAGCGCAAGCTCGCTGCAAGCGGCAGTCAGTGTACCTACGTTTGTCAAACTCAAGGTCAATAGATGTCGTCAACGAGCTGTGAGTTTCCATACATAGCAATCACAGGCGCTGTCATACCATTTTGCGTTATGCGTGCCTGTGTTTGCATTACGCGGCAAGAAAAGTTTGTGGTCATCCTGCGGACCCCCTACGATGGCTTCGCGGACCCCCTAAGATGGCTTCGCGGACCTGTTGGGAACCACTGGTATAATTGTTTCGAACGTAAATGGGTTTTGTAGTTTTTTAACAGAGGCTTATTTTACTTAACAAATAGTGCTAATCTAGAAGGATACGTGGTGAAGTGGGTGGACCACTTTATTGCGAAATAAATCTTTAGGTTCGATTCCCAGTAGTGACAAACTTTTGCAAGGATAGTGGTCTCCTTTAAGCGTTAATATCAGGTTTGTTGCCAAACAGTGTAACTGCTTTTCATTTCTAAGATAACCTATCCGTTAAAACCGCTGTTCTACCACATAAGCTATAACATATATGCAGGTTGTTTCAAGAAATCATATGTTATCACTTAATTTAGGCAAAATGGGATTAATTACCTATATTGCATACCTTGCCCCTTTCGTGGAAAGTTTATTCTCGCACATAGAACTAAAACTAATTATTAAATTTTATTATTAAATTAATATTGTGAAAAATGTATCAACATCAAGTGTCATTCAATACAATTTTAAAAATATGTATATATATAAAACGATTTTTATATATTTTTAAGTAAAATATATTTTATAAATGTATATATACATTTTATACATGAGTGTTTTATATATACATGAGTGTAACATATTAGCAGGAATTTATAAAAATAAATACCTGTCAAAAGATATTGTCAATTGACTTTTCCCTAAGTGTGTCAGTTGACAAGTTTATTAAACGTATTAAATTCTAATTCTTAATTACGGATTAGAGAAAAATGGATCAAAACTAAATTTTACTTGGTAGGGAATTAAAATATACGAAACACCCGCTTTCGACGAAAATGAAAAAATGATCTTACAGCAAAGAAGGGCGAGTTTAAGGAACGAATCCTCCAAAAACATGACAGGCGAGATTGTGATCGTTCCTTGAATCTTGAATAATAAACAAATTTTAAATTAAGACGGACGTTTTGAAAGACGATATGATTTTAAATTAAAGATTTATCACAAAACGTAAAGAGAGAAATAATTTATATTCAGGCCACTGAGATAACCTTGTACATTTTGTATTTAAAATAATCTCTAACAGGAATTGTCCAGGGTCTCTGTTTAGCAATAAAAAATCGATTTTCCATTTGTTTGCTGACGTAATAAAGTCGATAAGAAGTGTGACAGTGTTTCATTTTAGTTTCATGTCAACTTTCTAGATTAAAGGGATTTATACCCCTCAGATATCGACTTGGACGTATCTGGTGTTTGTTTAGTGTTTCAAAACAAACTAAAGTCCGATAAAATGTGCGATTTATAAAATAAATCTTTTAACAGTTCTTTGCTTCCTTCGGCTTGCTTTATGCTCTACCATGAATACATTCCCTCTCATAGCTTATATTACTCTATGCATTTCTTACAATTAGGGCTACGGAGATTACAGGCCTATATAGGGATATGTACGTTACGATAGTTACTTAGCATCTTTTCATTTGCAGGAATTGCAAAACAACTGCAAATTGTCCTTTAGTTGTTTTCCTTAAGTGCTCTTGGACTTGCCCTAAGTGCTATGTAACTTCGAACGGTAATTCTTCTTCATCAATGTTGTTTTTGAGACACGTTTACAATGGCAACCAGTAATATATATATATATATATATATACGTCTATATATGATTTTATAAGAGCCTCTCTTAATCCTATAGGGGTAGCAATAATATTTTTAATTTGTGTGCTAGATTTTCATAGCAAACAGAATTATATAAACTTTTAATATAATGCTAATTTGTATATAACTAAAGAAGAATGTATTTTGTAAAATGTCTATAATAATGTTCATATTTTAGTTATGAAATTAGTATTTTTATTTTATTTGTATAATGTTTACAAACACAAGAAATACATACAACTCGCAATTAATAATAAAGCCTTAAAATAACAATATCTCGTCATAATCAGTGATTCAATCACAAACATATATCTTTATTTAAAGAAATAAAAACATAACCTTTAAATAATATTTTCTTATAAAACATTATACAGATAACCTTTGTTAATATCTAAAGTAGTATGGGTCATGTCCTATATCTTTATTTAAAGTTATATGTTTATGATAGTATCACTGATGATGATGACATAATATCATTGAAATGCGTTTCAGAATGAAGTTTTATAATTACGATTGTATGTATGTTTTGTATAATGGGGATTGTACAACCCAGCCCGAATATGTTTCATAATGTTTATAGTTTTAGGGCTAATTATTTCATTTGTAATTTTAATTTTCACTTCTGTTAGAATTATACTTATAACCTTCTTTACGCTGCTATATAAAGTATTGTGTTAGCAATAACATACATGGCTAAAGGCTTAACTACAATCTGAGTTAAATACATATTGAATAAAATTCCTAATATACTCATCTTGATTTTTGTTAGGAATATTTGTATATATTTGAGTACAGTTTTCTGCCTTGCATAACATTACAATATTTTCTTTTTTTGACGCTTTTCTGAATGACTCTAATTTCAAAACTTAAATGTGTACTATTAAAGTTTTCAAAATGGAGTCATTCCTAAACAAGTCAACAAAGGAATATATATATATATATATATATATATATATATATATATATATATATATATATAGCTTATTTTATTTGATAATTTTCATGAGCAATAAGAATAAATTAATGAATATGAGTTAGATATGGAAATATGTTTGTTTATATGTCAATTAAATGTGTGATTTAGATATTGAGTGTTGTTATAAAAACTGATATACATTTCTTAGTTGTCTGTTAGTCTAACATTTTGTTCAGTGAGCTTTCAGTTTATCTCTGCCTCATTCTCGCTTAAATCTTTCGCTTTAGAGATAATTTATTCATGTATTTTGTAACCTTTTAAATTTATATTTATTCAAGTTTTTTTATATTTTATCAATCATTTGTCAGCCATATATTCCTTGCAGTAATATTTGCATACTTTATTTAATTTTTCTAGTCAAAGGAAACTCGCTGTGTGATTCTTGTAAACGAATAAACCATATACGGCACTGAGACCTCCAACATGATAAAGCCCAAGCATCTAAAGAAAGGACTCAAAAGGTAATTTGTTATTTCATGATATTGAACTTGTTCAAGATTAGATCCACTAAAAATGAGTAAACTGTTAAAAAATGTTTCTAGTTAGAAAGTATTTTACTGTGAAGATATTTGTAAACGAATAAACTATCTACACCACTGAACCCTTGCACGTGAAGATGTGAAAGCATCTAACGAAAGGACTCAAAAGGTAATTTGCTATTTCATGATTTTGAACGTTTAGAAGTTTAGATCCACTAAAAATAGGTAAAATGTTGATCGGTAACAGAGCGATAATTTTTCTTTCGTTTCTCTGGAAACAATAATTTCTATCTTTGTTTAATAATATTTAAAACAGATTTGGCTACTGATTAACCAATGCTGAAAACACAAGAAAGTAAAATGACGTAATAGCAGTTAATTAGAAACACCTTTTGTGGTACAGAAATGATATTATATAGGGAATTATTTTCTTGGTGAATTTATTATATCATGTGACATAAGTATGTAGTTGTATGTAGTATGTGGGGGGGATGTAGTTTGTCTGGCATTTAAGTGAAAATGAAGAATGCAATTTGAATTATGTTAAATTGGTTTTTTAATTTTTTAAAAATCAGAGTAAATGAGTTCGCTATGGGAGAGGAATTAAGTTCCCTTCAGGGGAAATTGCAACTAAGTTCCTAATTACTTGAGTATAAAAACTTAGTAAATTTCTGATATAAAAATAATATAATTAGAAAATACATTTTAATATAATGATAAAGTCTAGGAACAGGTATTTCCTTTTCATAGGATACATCTAAAACTCTAACTTGAATAATAAAAGCATTTTCCATTTGATACACCTTTATGCTCGGCATAGTTTAATGCGATTTATAATGAATTAGTTTGTAGTGGCCAAACGCAAAGTTCGTGACGATGTTTCCTTTACACCCGAATAACTAGTATATTTCCCGTTCAATATTTTCTTACTGATGTATGTTTTTACCATTAATACGTTTTTGAAAAATATTTTCCACCGAACAATAAATTTACTAATATTTTAAAGTGCATTTTTAAACATATTTATATCTATAAATAATAAGTACCTAATGAAGTAAATACGTAATTGCTTACTTGCAGACGCGTTTCCAAAACCTTTACGAAGCTAACCCTCTACTTAGATATTTATATCGTTTACTTTATATTTTATTCTTCTATTTGCTTGTAATAATATAACTTTATTTTTCGAATCCCGTGAGACAATAGTTGAGAAAGCTATTCATACATCTCTATTGTCCACCTCTAGGGATGTCTTTACTTCGTGCATTGATGTTGCGTCCACGAGGGTTCGTGCTTGGATAAAGTGTGTGAAATACTTTCGTACAAAGCGAGGAGTACAGTCACACTCTTGCACAGAAGTTGTGGTCTTGTACGCGAGATTTTTCTGGAAGCAAAGGTGGTTAGGAACCTTGACAACTCAGGTTCAGGACGAAGCTTTAAGAGTAACTGTATACACTTAACATCAGGAAGCTTAAGAGAAAGAGAGAGAGAGAGAGAGAGAGAGAGAGAGAGAGAGAGAGAGAGCGACAGAGAGAGAGTGTGAACCACGAATTAAATTAAATCCAGGACCGCAGTTTTTATCTGATCCCAGCAGTAAAATGACAACTTATATACTTTTCATCTTATACTTTTAGATAAGTAGAACTGTATGATGTAACTATTCATTTCAGTCCCATTAGCAATATGGTTTGGATTACTTTCTCAAAAATAAGCAACAAATTATATGTAGTTATAGAACAAAATGGTTTTCCAGATTTATAAAAAAGAGTTAAAATAGTAATAAAAATTGACGTCCAGTGTTTGCAGCGATGATGGTTTAAAAGTAGATCTACCCAAATCACGTTTATCTAAATTTCATAACTTTATCAGCCTACATTAAAGTAAGGGTAGCTGGTAGACACCTTCATTCCGCTTCGTTTGAGAACAACTTTACTAAGGCTAAGTGATTGTTCTCATGACTGCCCCCCTCAGTACCAGGGGACCATAATGTCCCTTTCTAATGTAACGTCACGAGAAGACATCTTCTGTTTATCCCTATAGCAGTGCGTTCACTCCAAGTATCCCTTCATACGTGATGCTATTATATCCCCCCCCTTTATTCTTTACCAAGACAATATATATATATATATATATATATATATATATATATATATATATATTGACAATACTTAATTAAAACCTGAAGCAGTACCAGTCATGGCGGTTTTTCGCTTTAAAGCTATAAACAATTCAGTGCAACAGTTAACTAGTCTCGATGAACTACCTATATGGATGAAGAACTGTTAAGATAACTCGTACTTACTACTGAACGTGAGTGTAACACCTGAAAATAGCTCATAAAACCTATGACCGCTAATTGTATACATTTCATAACATACAAATTTGACAACTAAGTGGAGAAACATTATCACTTAAGAAATGTCACGCACAGATTATTTTGGGACATAAAAAAACTTTGGATTAACCGATAATTAGTAATTTATAGTAACTTTATATTAGTAACAAATAAAATTAATTTGTGTGCATTAGAGTTATGAATAGCTTGTAGCGTTAACTATATTCCATTAACAGTACAGTTGGCAGTACAATGTTTATGGACGTTTCTAGCGCTACTACCCCAGCTGAAAATATCTCGTTTGAAGCATCAGAGATATAGTGTCCTATAAATACAGTTGGTTCATAAGTAAATTATAGGCTATATTTAATAAAAATAAGTAATGAAAAAAATTAATAATAAAGTAAGTTAGATACATGAATCATTAGGAAAATATTTGCCAACGTTTCTGCAGGACTAAGAATGTATATCTGGCTTATTGCAGTAGACATATACGATGTGGTAATATCATTATCTGGACAAAGTAAACGGGTTCAGGACAACGTCTATACAAATAAAGGTTTTATAATTATTACCAATGGGATTGGATAACCACAGGTAAAATAACGTAAATAGTTTATATTAAGATATTTTGAGCAGAAGTAAATAAGTTTCAATTAACGTCAATGTATTTTTACGTAATATAATGTGTAGTACTATATAATATATTATAAATGTTGGAAAATATAGAGACAATAAGGGTTTGCCTTTTATAGTGGCAAACGTAAAAAAATGTTATGTATAAAAAAATGTTGTAAACTTTATATTTAAAAAAAAAATCATATTTTCTTTTTGGGAGGACATATTATATGGACCCGCATGCGCAGTTTATTGGAAATTCTTTTACAATAACATAATAAATTTTGTAAGAAAGTCTTTTGTTTTGTGAACATCGGAATGAAATGTTGCTTTTTCTTATCAATAACGTTTGTAATCAGACGGATCGCGCTTTATTGGAAACTAGCCTCGAGCGAGTCCCGTATAGCATTTATTAAATGTCGAGAACACCAAACGAGGCTAAAGGCTCCGCGGTTTCTGTATAACATTTATCAGTTCTATTATTGTTTAACATTACAGTTACATGATTTACTACTGTAGATTAGATTCATACAGGGGTAAAAGTTTTCCCCTAGTAACTCTCAGTGAGATGAGCGCCCACAGATATTAGTAGGACATATAATCAGGGTTATGACAGTGTATCGTGCATTGTAAGAGACAATATGACCTACTTAAGGACCGGAGATTTGTTCAGAGCTAGACAATTCAGAGGTGTATTAAAAGCACGTTGTATTTCTGTAATATTTTACTTTATAACTACTGAAATGAGGCTTTCCCTCTAATAGAAAACGTTTGTACATCTCGAAAATCTTTTAACTCTTCCCAGTCACATGTGTTGCATAAACGTTGAATGCAGTTCATTATAAAACCCATTTATTCGACAACGTCAAGAGATTTCCTAATACGCTGCCAGGTTTTGTGAGTACATAAAGCAAGTCACTGCTATCGCCACCATACAGTCTTCGTTTTGAGTGGACCAAACTATTATCGCATCATTGTGTAGCAGTGTTTATTATGACGAGATATACTGCCGTTATATGTTGCATAGTTAGTAGTTAATCTGGAAAGTTATGTGTATTCTAATTGAATATGTAAGTGGTATGTTTCAAGAAAGACACTTTTTAGGAAAAATACAAATAGAAAATTTATTACTTACGAGTACGAAATATAAACAAAAATTGAATAAAAGAAAATTATATAATAATTACAATAGTTTTAAAATATTAAATCTCTTTCATAATGTAGTTAACCAATTTGAACAATTGTACAGTTATTGAATTTATGATATAGATATGAGATATATATTATTAAGGTTATTTCAATAATTAATTATATTGTACGTGTTCATTAATTAAATATATTATGTGTTTAAAATATGGAATTTGAAAAATATAATTTATAACACCACGGTGCTTAATCACTGATTTATAATACTCGGATGGTAACAGATATTTTCACTTTATTACCTGCCTAAACACTTAACAACGTTAAACTCTATTAATTTGAATTCAATTTTGAAGTGAAAGATTGTACCAAATTATTTTATAACTTAGCTGAAATTCGTATGTAGAGTCGATCGTTTCTGTTTGTTATTTTCGCCATGTTCTTGGCTAGAATTGCCCTGGACATAACATCACGAGGTGTTTCAAATTAGATAATGTAAAGCGAAAATTTAACTCATTTAAATCATTGACAAAAAATTCTTTTAAAGAACATTACTTCCGTTATGAAAGAAATTTCTATGGATCATATTTCCACTCACTCAACTTTAATACATTTAGAAATGAACCTGTAGTTCGCAAAACTCATGGTAAAGTGGGGCGGTAAGAATAACTATCAGGGCATTCCTCTGCGCATCTCATGACCTGTAGAAGTCTGATATCGTTACCATTTTTCACATATATTATTTATTTAAGTTATACATTTTTTTTTTAAATTTTCAAATAGCAATTCCGATTTGTTTTTGAATGCTGGTATATAAAATTAACATTATTTCATGACTAAAATAATATTACAGTTGTCATGGGTTTATATATTCCTTGTTAAACCTAAAGAGTACGAATTAGATAAAACTCGTTTCAGTTTATAGACATGTTTTTTCATTTGTTTCTATGACAGATTTATTGACATAAATATAAGAGTATATTAGGCTTAAACTACGACAGGACAAAGTACGTTAACACGTTTGCACCACTGCTACTCGGCTTCGTATGAAGATATATACCTAACATATGGTTAGTGTGGTCATGTACTTCAGTAGTCCGTAGACTAGCTATTTGCAGATTTCCACTATATTTATAAATAAAGAGAAAAGCACTTATACTTTGAATAAGTTCAGCTTACAGACTGAATGGAAATATGAAAGAGTTTCGTTGAGTCTCTGGGTCAAAAATCACAACCTTTTATTACCTTTGCAGCAAAGGACTATTTTAATGTTTTTATTCACTCGACATTTAATTATGACTCTTGAAAGTCACAGGGAATTATTCAGGTCACAGGAAATGGAGTAAGTAGAAATAAAAGTTAAGTTACGTTCTCAACATTTTTAATGCGGTTCAGTTGTGCAATAAGTTGAGTGTTAAACTGTTTAGGATATTTTCTATTTAAAGTAATGTCTTTTACTAATTATTAGAATATATATTTTTATTTTTAGTATAAAATAAATAGAATAGTAATAGAATAGAATTTAATGTCGTTCGGGTTTTGTGCTGCGTAATGAAGTGGGCAGAACTCTCGACTACGAAACCAAAAGTTCTGAGTTCGATTCCCAATAATGCTAAAGAATATTTCTGTGCGTTTTCAGCCCTTAGGTCATAATGTTAAATATGTGCCTAGGGCCAAATGTGGCGTGTTATTGGAAGGAAGAAGCCACATTAACCCCCGTCTATATCTTTTCTCCCAAGTAAGTCAGCTGTTTCATTTTTTTTCTAACAACATGTCTTTACTCACTACTATTAATATATATCTTATATGGTGTAAAACAGGAGTTTTTATAAGTTCGTAAATTGTCAGTAGAGGTTTATTGATTATATTAAAATACTATTTTTCTGACTTGACTAGGTTTAGGCTTTTATAAGACGCGACCCAATAATTTTAGTATTTATAAGAAGGTTTCGTACACAAACCATTTGTGTCGTAGGTATTTAATTTTTTTTTTTTTTTTTTTGAAAATATAAACTGTTTAAGTAATTACAATACTTGAGAGATATGGGCTGTCATTTTTACGTATAAATACTATATGCGACAAAATAAACAGCGGTGAAACTAAATCATGTGTAGTTGTCTTCTCTCATAAATAACCATTAAGGTCTTTTTATACAGCTCAGGAGATGTATTTGTGCCCGAATCTTCTCTTTTTGTTCACAATGGTTCCAAGAAGATAGCGCAACCAGCGTAATGCCTTAGAGAACATGGCGTTCCTTCAGGAAACGTTTATCCTCATCTCCCTTAAAACAAACTTTTCTTACCCAGGCCACTCACTGACCTTACACCTCTTGACGCCTACGTGTGGGGAATAATGAAGGAGAATATTCTCCTTGAGGACTCACCAACCACCATCGTCCAACTACAGGGAAACAAAGCAAGTGCATAACGCGCATGAAACGACCCTTCTTCACCTAAATGAAGCAAAATCTCTAACATCGATAGAAGTGTTTTCTCAAATTGTACGAAGGTCAAATATAGCATGTTTGTACCCTCGTAAAACCGATTCTTTCTAGCTTCTTTTTACTTGTATGTGTTTGTAAAACTATGAAAATGAAACAATATCTAACCTCTGTTTATTTTGGTGCATAGGGTATAGTAATTATAGGTCAAAAACATACTTCTTGCAGAACTACACACCATCATTATTTACAAAGAATTATTTTTTTGAAAGGTACTTCACCGGATAATTTTATGGAAAGCAGGCAAGATTGAGTAGCAATGGAAGAGTGGGGCGGGTAAATGTTTCACTCTAGATTGTGCAAAACCCCACCGTGTATTTGCGAGGTACACGCATTGACGGCTGGCTGGATTTATATGATCGTGACACTGCCGGTTTGATAAATGCGTTCCATTAGTTCGCAGTTTTGACAGGTGTAGCGCAGCAAGATATATCGCTATTAGCGAAAATATTCTTCCCTGATAACAACTTGGAAAATATTGAGACAATAATAGCTTATACGATATATATAATAGCATATATCGACCACAGTAATAAACAGTTATCCAGATAGACAAACAATATGATAGAATGTATGAAAAAAGTTGAAACTAAAGTTAGAGATACTTAGAGCTTTGTGAAATATTTCTTGTAATAATTTCGTCTGAAGATGGTTGCTTTGCAATCGAAATGTAAATAAGGACTTGCATAAAAGGTTTTTGTGGTTAAGAGGTTCTTATGTAATAAAATTATATAAATAGTATAAACTTTTATTATGATTTTGAATACATTTTGATCACTGAAATCAGAACCATCGTATTTTATTTTGAGTCCAGCGACAATATAAAACACTCATTATTAAGCAGCCCTGTCTACTTTCTTCCAAAAGCATAAACGAAATCCTCCCCTAACTTCATCCCCGATGTCCCAGTAATGGCGGCAGTTAAAGTGTTAAGATCGGGGCTAGTTCGCGTCCATTGATTCCGGTCCTTATTATGCATTCTGCAACAACCTTGGGGAGTTTTCAATTCACCAACGTCTGTTGTTTGAATTTATGGCCTTCGAGGAAGTCTCTGACCTGGAATTTTATGTGAGGAGTGTTTACGTATACTGTAACAATCGCTTAGCGATACGTTTAGTGAAGACGAAGCCGTGGCATTGGCTGTGTGTCTGTGTTAGCGATAAAACTTTGCTTGATGCATACCCGTTACGTTTTTATGTAATATGGTGTGGTTATTGGTAACCATGTAATAGGTGGGTAACAAACATTTGGGAAGAGCCTTCGTTTGGTAATGTAGGGGCGTACTAAGTAGGGGTTTTACAAAACTTTATTTAGAAGGATTACACACGCCATTATTAATATTGGAGGGATGGTTCCCGTATTTTTATCTTTGCCTCACATCGTGCATAATACTACAACATAGATACTTCATATTTCAGTATTGTTATTACTGATTATTGCCACGCCCACCTGCCGAAACAACAGTTATTAAAATTACTTGGAACGCGATACATCAAATAGCCTTGGCAGATTTTTCTGGTCTGTTATATTTAACGTGGTAAAAATGATCTTCAGCCCAAGCTTTAATATTCCTTTTTGCTTGGCCTATATATCTCAAAGGTAACTTGCTACACTTCAGGTAGATACCTGACTTCTTTTCATTAGGCATGGCGTCTTTATGGTTCCCTAACAACTTCACGTTCAACCTACTATTTTCTTCTAGACATTTTCTAATTTTTTTAGACAGTGGTGAATAGAGTGTTATTTTTAGCCATTTTTTCCGTTTTATTTCCTTTTAACGTACTTCTCATCTGTTTTATTCATCTTTTTATGGATTTCATCTATAAAAAACACACACACACACACACACACACACACACACACATACACACACACACACATATATATATATATATATATATATATATATAAAGAACTAAGTCAAAATACAAATAAGTTTACAAGAATTCCTGAATTGTTTAATATTCCTGATGATATTGGTACTGTTTGCCAAAGAAAAGCTTTGAATTGTAAATCCAATTATAATTCTTGTATATGTATTTAGACTTATATTCTTTATCTTTATTAATACACAAGAACACATATTACGATATATATATATATATATATATATATATAAACTTATGTTGGTTTAATTTAAATATATATATATATATATATATATATATCCTATATATATTTGTGTGTGTGTGTGTGTGCTTACTCCTTTTGCTCCTAAACGTATTTAAGAAATTACATACCACACTAAATATTTGGGAATGTTGAATCGTGAATAACCATAAAATCGTGGTAAGTCAATGTCTCTAAACGCGACCTATACACCCACATGGAAATATTAATCCAGCATTTACTTTGTTCTCCGTCGACCTATTGTCCTGAGGTTTCCACTCTCATAACACTCATGAAACCTTCATCGAATAAATCGTGTGAAAAGAAACGTATAATTCCATGTTATATACTTCAAGTGAAAACTAAGAGGGGTGACTTTAATGCACGTACTTTACGCAGTCAACTGGCTTCAACAAATACTCTCAGCCCAAGGAACAAACACAATAACGTGTTTTCTATACGTCATGACGTCACTGCATTCTCCCTCCTCTTTCTCCCCATCTGCATCAAATAATACTTTAACATGGCAAATTTCAAGCTTTTCCATAGACAATTACGTAGCTTAAACAACGACTTATTCATTTAATGTTTCACCACTAAACCCTTATTCAAATATACGACCTGGTCTCACTACGTACCATGCGTGTCGATAAATGGTGCAACCTGTTCTTAAAAAAACGTTTTATAAATATTACTGTGCACCATATGCGATTGGTCTTTTAGTTGTCGTAAATATTTGCTTTCTTCTTTAATAAATATAAAATAATTTTATTCATTTTTAACAAATCCTGTTTTATTAGTTATTTTCTTGGATATCTTCCAAGTACAGGTTATTTTAGTATTACTATAATGCTTATTGTCAAATATAATGATGGTTTTTTTTTATTATACATCCAAAACGTAATTTGGTAAACATATTTTAGTTTTGTAAATACGAAAACCTTGTAGCTTATAAAACATGATTGAATACGATGATATTTGTATTAAAAAAATTACCTATTTTCTACTATTAGGATAGCTAAAGGGCGACAGGGTTGAACCCTTCTTACTTTGGACGTAGAGTTTTTAAGTAAGACAATGAAGTCTACAGACGCTTCAAACACCTAGATACTAATTACTCAGGTTGAGTTGACAAGTGGTCTGATAAAAAATAAATAAATTCTGTATCTATATTTACTCACAGTTAATTAGCCAAGTACTCTACCTATTATTTCACACAGACACCTTTTGATGCAATTTATTTCTCTACCTTACATGAAATTTTATTTCTTCACTACTGTAGTGTTTTTAAGTGAAAACTTTCATAACGACGCCTAGAAAATGTTATTCGATGGAGAAAACATACAACTTAGCGTCGGTGTAATTTCAATCAGTCACCTCAAAGTGAATTAAATGTTAACGCATGATTTCATATGACAGCTGATTTTGTGTTATAGGTTATGTTGTAGAACAGCTGTTAGAACATTGTTAAGATATTAGGCTACTAAATAGTTTTGATAACTTAATAAATATGTATATTTAGTTAAATTTTAAACAATAATATGAAAATAGGGTTTGCTATATCTGACAGTAGTTCAAAAGTACGGTCTCCCAAACACCCCATAACAAACTAACTGGCCATCTTTAGTTACAGCTGAGCCTCAATTTAAACTGTTTTGACAAAACAAGACAGAACGTCATACTCTAAGGATTAATACACCCGGATATCTCTTGTTCTGGGTTGATCGCATCACCGAATAAATGCTAGCCTTTAGCAACTCCAACAATGTGGCGCGTTCCAGGACCGCATGTCTGGATATTTCTATATCGCTATAGCTACATGACACGTTTAGACAGAGTTCCTTCAGTAAATGGAACGTTAATATTCAGGTATGGCATTTCAGTCGTCGTTAAAGTCTAATGCAGTTGATGACGCCATTACAAGGATTGGGCTAAACAGATATTGATATATAAATACTGCAAACATCCAATTCGTTATTAACACTACGCAGCAGTCCATAGCCCGTACGCTGAATCACTTTCTTGTCCAAGGTCAACATTACACGCTCCCCATCATGTTCGACAGATAACGTGTTAAGAAATGTCATTCGGCCACGATGTGGGATATATTTCCCTGATTTCCTGTCATTTAAATGCATTGCTTGGTGAAAAGATACTTTTCTAACGATAATATATATTCATGACAAGTTTTTTGTATCGTGTATAAAGGACGCTGTTTGCACGTGCAGTGGTGGAGAGTTTCTTTAATAAAATTACTAGTGCCTGCTCTCTCTTTCTTACCCACTTTCCTATACATATATAAAGTTATTATACCATTTTAGAACGAATTATGATTATAATGTAGTATACGAGTATTTATTATCAAAATCTTGTTGCTGTTCATGACGAGCTGCTTGTTAATTACATATTACACTTTTGCTATTACTTGTGACCAGACTTTTTGTTAACTAAAAGTTGTTAAATTGTTAACTTACACTTGGAGGAAACGTTTTCGTCTTATGACTTCTTCAGCCTTGCATTTTTGCCGCTAGGATTACTGCAGTTGTTTGGTGTCATTTTTTTAAAGTTGAAGTGATGTGATCGAAAAGTATATGTGATCTGTGCCGTGTTTGTTCATTTAGAATGGAATTTTTATGTGTGTTGATATGTCTATATATTTTATACTATTCTAGTGTGAGGATGCTCATGTTATTTTCCATACTTTTGCATGAGTGTTTAGTTTCGATTTGCGAAGGTGTATTCAATTGTAGTGTGCAGTGCCCTTTTGCGTTCTTTATAACTTTCGGCAAAAGATCTGCCTGTTTGTCCAATATAGAAGTTATTGCAGTTGTTGCAATTTAGTTTGTATACTCCTGGGTTTTTGTATGAGTTGGTATTGTTATTAATGCTGTACGGTGGCTATATAATAAGGCTTGATATAACGTGTTTGCTTCTCACTGCTTCGAAAATTGCAGCTTTCCCTGCACATTATGTGCATTAAGAGTGGATCCTTTCCCGTCGGACCGGGAAAAACAGCTGGTAATTGTGTGTAGTTATGCGTCAGGCCACCAGTTGGGCTGGCAGTCTGCTGTTTGTATTAAACAATCACCTGTATTTGGAATCAGCTGTTCTTATTAATTTAGTTAGCCGTATAAGTTAAATTGTTGTCTTTATTTGAGAATAAATATTACTGTGTAATTATGATATAATGCTGACCATATCTCTTTATAATTACTAAAAAGTTTGCTGAATAAGTTAGTCCAATTCCCATTCATTATCCCTATTAATTCAAGTGTCAATAAACAAAGTTTTAAATATGAAAAATGGAACCTTTTTTGTTTGTAAATGTATGATTAAAAGAATATATTTGTTTAAAATTCATACAGTTTATGTTAATAAACAAGTCTAGTTTTATTATTAAATATTCAATTGATATGAAGAATATAGTTTCTACCTCGTACCTAAAGAAATTTTCCAGTCCTTGATCGAATCTTTGTAATACATAATCACGTCCCAGAAATGTCCGCTTTCGGTGTTACTTGTGGAATATTATATTTCATATTACTTGTATCTGCGACTAAATTAGACATTCTCTAAGAATGTAAATGCACAGTTTCATTAGGCTGCAGGCTTGTATGTATATGTAATGAGGCCATTGGCTAGGACATAACCTGACCACCGTGTTACACAAACAAGCCAGTGCTATTCTAGCTATAACCGGTGTAAATGCAGCTATAAACAACTATAAAAAAAACTATTCGCGTTGCTAGGCAACGTTCTGTTCTAATTTAATTACATTTACTAGGTGCTTCTTTGTTTAGAATAATTAAAGGCTAACATAGTATCTGTGTAAAATGAAGAAACACTTTGTAGTGACGGGAGAGGAGTTTGTACATGTTGTAGACAACAAACAGGGTTCGCTAATGCATATGTATATTATTACAAAAACGGAACTTGTAGGTTTTTTTTTACATTTAACTATTTTCACACTTTTGGTAATCGATACATATTAAATAGGTGTTTAAATATTTTTTGTATGGCTAGCTTCCTTGTTTTTTCACAAAGTTTTTAATCTGTAACTATTAATTTCGTTTTTAATCACTTAAACAATAGTTTATGACTTTTCGAACTTTGTTAAAATAATCATAAACTATTGTTTAAGTGAATAATTAAGATTCACCGAACGTAATGGACTACAAAGGTATTAATTTCATATTAATAATTATCTGCTTAACTTAATTGGGATGGTAAAATGTTATATTTTTGACATGTCCATGTTACATAGATGATAAAAATCAATCTGTTTGAAATGTCGATATTAACATCGATAGACAAAATCGATATTTCTGACATGTCGATATTAAGACAGATAGTATGAATCGATGTATTTGACACGTCGATGTTAGCATATATGGTTGAAAACTGAAAAAACCTGAAAATTGTTTAAACTGTTGGGGCAGTACGGTTTTGACAATCGGAAACAAATTTCTTTGAGTAGATACCTTATTAAAAGTCCAACAGAAGCAAAACCTGTTGGTAACGTCACCGTTTCACACGAAGGGTGCTGTCTGTAGCGACCTTTATTTGCAATAAACGTGGTGCGGAGAGAAATCAAGGACAAGAACAATCTTTATGGAAAGATATTTTGCTATCTCATGGGCAGCGATAAAGCTACAATCTCTCTCTTCTCTCTTAACGAACTGTGGTCCGTTAGGGTATAAGTAGGTCACAAAATTTGTATAATAAGTATTGTGTAATTTAATATAAAGTTTAAAGAAAGGCAAATCTATTTAGAGAGTAAAAAATTAAATAACTGCATAGGAACTCACACAAAATGTACTCTATCGTCATACCCGTTTCAATAACGTCATCAGTGTCATCAGCGTCACTGACACTAACACAATACATAAGTTGTGATTACAAACCTGTAGTAGTTTCACTGGTGGTCATGACAGGTCATTGAATCACAATAACGTCATCAGTGTCATCAGCGTCACTGACACTAACACAATACATAAGTTGTGAATACAAACCTGTAGTAGTTTCACTGGTGGTCATGACAGGTCATTGAATCACAATAACTTCATCAGTGTCATCAGCGTCACTGACACTAACACAATACATAAGTTGTGAATACAAACCTGTAGTAGTTTCACTGGTGGTCATGACAGGTCATTGAATCACAATAACTTCATCAGTGTCATTAGCGTCACTGACACTAACACAATACAAAAGTTGTGAATACAAACCTGTAGTAGTTTCACTGGTGGTCATGACAGGTCATTGAATCACAATAACGTCATCAGTGTCATCAGCGTCACTGACACCAACACAATACAAAAGTTGTGAATGCAAACCTGTAGTAGTTTCACTGGTGGTCATGACAGGTCATTGAATCACAATAACGTCATCAGTGTCATTAGCGTCACTGACACTAACACAATACAAACGTTGTGAATGCAAACTTGTACTAGTTTCACTGGTGGTTATGACAGGTCATTGAATCACAATAACGTCATCAGTGTCATCAGCGTCACTGACACTAACACAATACAAAAGTTGTGAATGCAAACTTGTAGTAGTTTCACTGGTGGTTATGACAGGTCATTGAATCACAATAACGTCATCAGTGTCATCAGCGTCACTGACACTAGCACAATACAAAAGTTGTTAATACAAACCTGTAGTAGTTTCACTGGTGGTCATGACAGGTCATTGAATCACAATAACGTCGTCAGTGTCATCAGCGTCACTGACACTAGCACAATACAAAAGTTGTGGATGCAAACCTGTAGTAGTTTCACTGGTGGTCATGACAGGTCATTGAATCACAATAACGTCATCAGTGTCATCAGCGTCACTGACACTAGCACAATACAAAAGTTGTGAATGCAAACCTGTAGTAGTTTCACTGGTGGTCATGACAGGTCATTGAATCACAATAACGTCATCAGTGTCATCAGCGTCACTGACACTAGCACAATACAAAAGTTGTGAATACAAACCTGTAGTAGTTTCACTGGTGGTCATGACAGGCCATTGAATCACAATAACGTCATCAGTGTCATCAGCGTCACTGACACTAACACAATACATAAGTTGTGATTACAAACCTGTAGTAGTTTCACTGGTGGTCATGACAGGTCATTGAATCACAATAACGTCATCAGTGTCATCAGCGTCACTGACACTAACACAATACATAAGTTGTGAATACAAACCTGTAGTAGTTTCACTGGTGGTCATGACAGGCCATTGAATCACAATAACGTCATCAGTGTCATCAGCGTCACTGACACTAACACAATACATAAGTTGTGATTACAAACCTGTAGTAGTTTCACTGGTGGTCATGACAGGTCATTGAATCACAATAACGTCATCAGTGTCATCAGCGTCACTGACACTAACACAATACATAAGTTGTGAATACAAACCTGTAGTAGTTTCACTGGTGGTCATGACAGGTCATTGAATCACAATAACTTCATCAGTGTCATCAGCGTCACTGACACTAACACAATACATAAGTTGTGAATACAAACCTGTAGTAGTTTCACTGGTGGTCATGACAGGTCATTGAATCACAATAACTTCATCAGTGTCATTAGCGTCACTGACACTAACACAATACAAAAGTTGTGAATACAAACCTGTAGTAGTTTCACTGGTGGTCATGACAGGTCATTGAATCACAATAACTTCATCAGTGTCATCAGCGTCACTGACACTAACACAATACATAAGTTGTGAATACAAACCTGTAGTAGTTTCACTGGTGGTCATGACAGGTCATTGAATCACAATAACTTCATCAGTGTCATTAGCGTCACTGACACTAACACAATACAAAAGTTGTGAATACAAACCTGTAGTAGTTTCACTGGTGGTCATGACAGGTCATTGAATCACAATAAAGTATACTTTTTTTGAGTTCATCTGTAGCTATTTCATTGGTTATAGCCTTAACGTAAAGCCAGCTTAATTATTACCTATTTAGTAAAGTAAAGTTCAGTTTTATACTTCAAGTGTTTTCTATGTAACATTGCTATATTTCAACTGTAAAGCCATAACAGTGCTATACTTATATTTTAAAATGACATTTCAGTTTATTAAATGAATTTTTATAATTAAAGAGTTTCAAATACCCAGAAGCACTTTGAAATGTGTCCATTCAAACTCCTTAGAAAGTTTTTCTCTATCTAATTAGCCTAAGGTTTTATAATATCTGTGCTTCCTTTTTATTCTGTCCTTTTGATCATTTTCTTTATTTTTTTAAATATTATTTCAATAATTCAATTGATTGAATTAAGTTTAGCTTTATATGCGAGAAAAACGTTTCTAAAATAGATAGTTATGCAATATAAATATTTAATCCTATTTGGTTTATGGGAATAAGTGATAACATAAAACAGTTGATTTTATGTTGTAGTTTATGTAGTACAACAGGTGTTTTAGCGAATAGCCTATATTACTCTATTCATAATAATCGTAATTATTTAATAAAAAGTAACTATAATAAATTTTTCTTTGTTGACCAAAGTAGGAATCGGCCAAAGTAGGAAGTGGATTTTTTTTTTAAACTACTGATGTTTTGTTTTTCTCCAAAAATTCGTAAGTGTTTCAGTATTTAATGTCAACATTTTGCGATTGTAAAAATGGCATACGCTACTATCTTTTAAAAGCAACTTGTATCATACTTTTATGTTGAAAAAAGTTTAAATGTGCTTTCTTAAATGGCAATACTACTGTTCTTGGTCCCTAAAAAAATTGTTATCTTAATTAGTTTGGTCTTTATCTGTTCCTCTATAGGGAAGCTTTTATGCCCACTCTGTATTTTCTTATAAAGTTTGTATGAGCTCAGATGTTTTATAAGCCGCAATGAAATTCCAAATTCAATGGAAGAATTCCAAACTACGTTAATGGTTTTAACTTCGTGAAATCAGCCATCTGTTGCCTACAGGATCTTATAAAAGGACCCAGGATTATTTAAAAGAGCCCTAGAATACATTTCGTGTTGACCTTGTTAAATCTACAGACCACCAAAGTGACTACCCATTTTTCTACTACAATTATTTGTTCATATTGACTCCTACCTGGTTTAAACCTCAATTATTTGCGTTCACCATAGACCGACTAAGTAGACTAAATTCACCTGTCCTTAGGCGACCCTAGAACACCTTACAGTAGGATAACCTTAACTGTAGGTAAGTAGACAAATGTGTGATTTACCCAACTTTACGTTAGCCGTAATATACTGCTCCTGTAGTATTTTATTTCTATTCCTTCTATTAGCTCTCTCTCTCTCCCTTAATATGCCTTCGACAAGTTTTGAGTCGTTGATGAAATACGTTTATATTCTTCCAACTAAGTTCAAATAATTTATTTTAAAAATCTCTGTCCAACACCACACACGTACTGAACAAAGAGGAAATTTGCAAGGAAATTTACTTTCTATTTTGCCACTTAATATTGTGATTCTCTCATATGTATATACATTTTTATAATAATTGTAAGTATAAAATAAAAGGTAACGAAAATGAGTTTTCTTTCTCGTCCTTAGTAGGAATTGACTGCAATTTTTTCTACGTGACTAGTTACCATTTATTGTAACAAGTTTATCATTTGTCTGCAAAAATGGTTTCTTTTGGTTTTGGGTCTTACACAAATCATTTTTTAATATGATCTTTTTAAGATTTTTTAATTAAGTTGAGACTTTTATTTAACTCACTGAAACGTCTTTGTGCCGCATAAATGTAACACAATATGTGTTGTTCTTTCCGCGTATATTTTTATGTATTATTATTCTTATAATATCTGTCATACCATTTTTAATATATAAATAAGTAAATGGAAATAAAACGTAACAAAGTGGGGCTGCATAAATATTTAGCCTGAGGCAGGGAACGCTGCTGTAGCAGGTAACTTGTATCACTTGACATTTAACTACTCCAACCATTAAAGGCGGAACAATTTAAAAAGGGATATTTTATATAATTGCAATTTAGTTTTAACAAATATATACTTCACTTAAACTATATTAATGTCTGTTAATAAGTATGTCTGTCAAAACGTAGACTGTACTTGTGGTAGCATGTATTGGTATGTGATCTGCCACTAACCTTAAATATATACTTTCTAGCATAAGTAAAAATATTGCCAATATAAAGCACATAGTCCCAGCTATGTGGTAAGCCTTTCATCATCATTTACACTTTAATCAACTATAATTCGTAGACTATTTACATAGATAAAATGTAAGGGCGATATGAAATTACAAAATGAATTGATGCCCAAAATCTCAAAAAATAAATTAAAAAGTTTTTCAAATCTCTTAACACGTACATTTAACAGTAATGATATCATAAAGTTCCAACAAAGTGTCCTTACGGGATGCACCTCCTAGCACCTACTGAGCAGGTTCAGAACGTTCTAAAACTCCCCAAACAGGTGCCTAATCCGACCAAACTAAATCACTATGAGAAGTTATATGACTAAAGTTTAAACCGAATAACTTTGTAATATGTCCCTTGAAGAATTCGAATTCATGTATAATATGCTTGTGGTTTAGAGTAGTTGGAACTTACTTTTGAACTTTTGTTTTATAGTTGAACATACAATAAAGAATCTAAGTAAGAAATACAAGTTATTTTAAGGTGTTATTCATTTAAAACCCGGACCTATATTAATGGACGTAATAACACCGCGTTCCTTGGCTCGGATCCTTATTATGTATTCTGACTCAAGCCCGCAGCAGTTTTCAATTCACCAACTTTTCTTGCTTTAATTTATAGCCTGGAGCCTCCTGCGTTCCGAATAATAAACTGAATTAAATGTACTTTTAACGTTAGCTAAAGCAAAGACGTAATTTATAGCTACAGAATAAAAAATCAATTGAGATGAACGAATTAAAGATAAAGTGTTGTAATTAGAGACTTCTCGATGGGTTTGATAGGGAAATTTTAAAAAGAGATCTAAGACCGAGTATTTTAACAAAAATGTTTTAGAAAATTTAAAAAAAAACATGTTCATCATCATTATTGATAGAATTTGTAAAGGGAAACGGAAAATACAAGCCTATAAAGTCTGAGAGTCAAAGATACGCATTTTGTAGGCATAGACCAATGTTTGTTTGTTCACGCTGTAAATAATATCAGTTGGTTAAACGAAATATAAAAAGAAGGAGAAAATGTAAAGGAATCAATCCGAAGTAATAATGGAAGGGGAGGAATAATCGGAAACAACTCACTTAGGAGTCAATACTTAATGCAAATATCAGAGGTTAGATATATACATTTTAATGAAAATCGGTTGATATATGTGTCAATAACATTTGTTTTTAAATTAACGACAACGTTTTGACAGCTAGCTTGTTATCTTCATCAGGCCACTCTCCATAGCAGTAATGATGTAACCAGTACCAACATCTTTTATACTTTGAAGTGAGCACCAGTCTGCAAATTCTGTCATTTGAATGACTTATCTAAAAGAATAACGATGACGTCAAACTGCCCTAATTTATTACGTTGGGACGGGGTTGTGAGTAGAAATAGAGGTAGGTAATAGAGCCAATGAAAATAAATGTTATTGACTATATAAACCGTCTGTTATTAATATCAAGACTTGTGAGTGTATGTATATAAATGGATATTTCAGTCTCTTATGAAATCATCATTATTTTAAAAAAAACTGACCATGGATTTTGCATAAATGTTTATTATTACAATAGGAATATCCATTGCCTTTACGTTTTCTCTAAAAATATCAGTTTTATAGGGCTTCTATTCTTCTGAGTTTAGACATTAAAGTCCTTCTGATGTGACGTTATGTAAGTCGGCTGAGACTTGATCGTCGAAGAAGATGGATATATAGATCGGATGTATTGAAATGTGGATGCAACGTCGTACATTGAGAGTTACATCGAATCATAAGATTACTAACGTGGAGATTTTGAGAAGGATGAAGATCGAAAGATATAAAGTATTGAAAATAGAAAATGTAAAATTAGAATACTTAGAACAGATCTCGAGACGAGAACAGTATCGTCTCTTGTAGTTCATTTACAAATGCGAAGTAGTGGAAAAAAGGTCCGTTGGGTGACGCAAAACACCTGGACGAATAATGTGAGAAATTGATTCGATGGCGGAGCCAACCAGTGACTTAAAGCAGCGATATCAGAGTACGAATAGGTTAGGTGATTGCCCAAGTAAGAAACGTAGGAAGAAAAAGAAGACTCTTCTTTAGTTGTCCTTTTGTAGTGCTTTTCATATTCCAGAAAACGGGATTTATTTAAATTATTTCTAAAATTAGGACTTTTAATCTGCGTACATCATAGGTCTTATATAGACTAACCTACAAGAGTCGCAGATATCATTGAAGAAACTTTCTAAAAAACATTTAAAAATTATATAATAGCAGAGAGCTATGGCCGTGCAATTCATTTAAAAAAGCAAAAGTTTTAATGCAATGCGAATTTAAATCTTGTAAGTTTTGGTATTCTTTTGAGACTTTAAAATCTTTATTACAAACAACACACTGCAGAACGTATAAAGTTTTACACAGAACAATGGTTTTCCGCCACATAAAATACTATCTCCAACAAAGAAAATAATGTCAGCTAATACTCTTCCTTTTATGGCACTTTAATAGTAAAATTCCATTACAGTTTCGGAATAATGCGCGCGGATTAAATAAACAAATACATATACAACGAACAGAAATATTCTCTTACTTTGTCATTGTGTTGTTTTAAATTTCATATTGCGTTTGGTTTCCTCGCTAATGCACATTTTATATCCGGAACAATATGACTGTTTTAAGGTTTGTGACGTCACTACATGGAGATACCAAAGGTAGTGCAAGCCCTGTTATTAACGCAGAGAAACATTTTTTTTGGAATATATAATATTATCCTCTTACAATATTGAAGGTTTAATATTTAGTAATACTTCCATCAATTATAAATACGTTTGTAGTTTGAAAGTACAAAAAGGTCAATAAGGAAAAAAATTTATTACTTTTGAAATTAATGACAAATTTTAATAATCCTTATACCTTTTGAATATCATATACAAAGATATATCCTGTACATCTGCGAATCATAATTTTTAATATATAATGTTCAAGGAAGACCTTCAGGAATTTTATATTCGGAACAATATGACTGTTTTAAGGTTTGTGACGTCACTACATGGAGATACCAAAGGTATGCAAGCCCTGTTACGACAGTGGAAAACCAATTTTTTATGAAATACATAGTTTTATTCTCGTAGTATGTTGAAGGTAGTTTTAGTGATTCTTGCATCAATTACAGTTGCAATTTATTGATTTACCTCGGAATTTTCTCTCTGTTTTTTATACATCCTATTATAATTTGTACAAAATGTATATTTATTGGTAATATAGTGTTTACTTTGTTTTTAACATCGTGTAATCTATTCATTTTCTTATACTCTACTTGTCTGTTTTAATGGCTTTTAGTTAATTATATCCTTATTCCAATGCAAACCATTCAATCAATATAAAAAACTTCGTTCCTATTCCGCACACCGGAAATTTATTTAGAGGTTTTTAGTGATTTTCATTATGTTTTTTAGGTTTTACATTTTATTATATCAGGTGTTAATACGATTTTAGCAACTTAAACAAATCTAAATAAATTAAATAAAACTTTGAGGGACAATAAATTCTACAAAAATCTTCTAAATCTATCACTTCAATTCAAAAAATTAACTTTTCATGTCTTATCAAAGCACGTAAACGTTGCTATTAAAACCACACTGGAAACACACAATATGCTTTGTGTCCCCCCCCCCTTCAGGGGTTGCAAATGAAAACATTTTGATAGATGCTTTGGTTACATTACGAAGCCCAGCCTCGTTGCTATAAATCAAACTTCATCGCTTGTTTTCGATTTGATTGATGGAATCGATAACAATTTTTAACCCGTCCTACGACAATTGTTTAGTAATTGCTGGTCATTATATCAAAGCAGATGCAATTTTGTGAACTAGATGGACGTAAGTTGACAGCTGCCTCTTTTTTTTACGAACTGTTGCAGCAAATTTTTCTGACATTTTGCAGCTAAGGAATCGATGCTATGTGTAATAAATGTTTTTACAAATTTTATGAATTAATCTTTTATTGAGAACATCTGTTGCAATTATTGCTTACAAATTATCGTAGGGCGTAGCAAATGTAATTCTGAAGTATTGAAGTACAATATTATATCATAACATCCAAACATTCCATACGACAATACAAATGCTGTTTAATTACTTAATGTAAAGCTAATGAAGGTAAAAACAAATTAAATACATCATTGTTAATCTCTGTAAATTTTCTATTACTTTTTCGTAAATGAAATCTCAACTAAATTGAGTGCATTATTCTTACACACACACCCACACCCGCACACAATCATACACAAACAAAGACACACATGCACACACACAAACACACATGCACAACACACTCATGAATTTAGTTTTAAAGCAAATCTTCTTTAGATAACAAGCACTGCCTCCTACGATTTTATTTGATTACTATGTATAACGTTTTTCCCATTAAGTAGTTATTTCACGTTTACTAAAATTTTACTTCTCTGTAAGGAAGTAAATATATGGTTACGAAATAGGTTTTACTACGTCACTCTGTTCATAGTTTTAAACGCTTATTTTACAAAGAGAGCAAATTTTGAACAAACTAAATTTTAATGGGAAATCAACTGGGGTCGCGAAAATAAATAAGTCTGAAACTGTAAAAACGACTATTAAACCAAAGTCGTATTTTTTGTGACGTAATACCAAACACAATTTATTTCATTTTAACAGAACTAGTAACAGACGCGGGACATCCTTGCCGGTAAATCCATTCCAGTCTTAATGGCTTCCCCAACTAATGAGAACCTTTTATTGACGCTTTGGTGACATCACAATGCTGGCATTGTTGCTATAAATCAAACTCTATTGCTCGTTTTCGAGTTGATTGATGGAACCCATAAACGATATTAATCCGTCCGCCGGCGATTGTTTAATATTTTCTCGTTGTTTCATGACAGAACAGAGCTAGTTGTGTCAATTCCACGTTTATTAAATGAATTCGCCTCCGCTGCCGGACCACTGTAGGATGCTGAACACAATACATTACACATGATGGATTTGTCAAAATAAAATGATTGGTAAACCTGTAACAGTCGAAAATATAAAGAATGAACGGTAAACTATCAATACCGGAAGCTGTTAAATTTACCAGAGAGCAGGTGCCTAAAAGCTACTGAAAAATATCACACTGAAATAAGTTGTGATAAATGAATAAATTATCTCACTAACTAGAAAAAACGGTTATTGTAGTTACCTAGGGAGATAACTAAATCCTAAAGTCATTCCGATTGCTAAGAAATCGTATTCAGATGCATTAGTTAACAGATCCCTCTGAAGATGGTTGCTTGATTTTCGAAATGTACAACAAGGTTCAATTACTTATAAATTATTTGTGGTTGGGGACATTATTTAATAAAAAAATACTGTACTGTTGCTCTTAATTGTTATGAAATAAGTTGTGTCTTTTATTACGGATGGAAACTGTAATAAAATAAGTATTTGCATACTTTCACTACTAGATGTCGCTGTGTGCAATAAAAATAAATATTAACTGACGGACGAAGATTGCGAACCTCTCCAAAATTATGCTAATAAGCGGGTGATCTGTGAGTGTGTAAAAAGGGTGTTAGACAATATTCTTTAACCAACAGATGGTGACGTGTAAGATGGTGGTTAGAGAGTCGATTGTCTCTTTACGGCTTTATATTTAATTGTAACAATATTTTAATTTAATTTATTCATATTAATTTTTTTTTAAATTAGATTTTTGAAAAACATTCTAAAAGTTATAACGGTGTTTTTATTATATTTTCATAATTAGAAAACAATAATGATAATATTATTTAGACTGATAATTATTGCAAGAAAACGTATATTTCCAGATGGTTTTATCTTTATCTTAAACATTTAACATCCCCAGCATATACTGAAGCGTTTAGCTGACGGAAGTAAATAAATGTGTTTCCAGCATAAATACTAATCTCGGGACGGGTTAAAGACATGAATTCGCTCCAAATAGCGATAAATCAGTGAATCAAGGAAGCACTGAAGCGCCTCCATTTGTCTGTATTAGGCACATCGAAGCAAAGTGTGACTTAGTGGCTTGGCTGCTTTGGTAATGAAACAAATAAATCTTTCTATTTAGTCTGGTTATTTACTAATTGCGTAAGAAACTGAAAAGTTACGCAACCACAAGAGCAATATAAAACCTTACAGAAGTTGTATATATAAGGTGCTGTATATCGTCTACCTTTGCTAAGTTTGTTATTAATATATTGAGTATGGGATTATACTGGCTCACCTATTATTGACACATTTCGGATAACTGTCATCTATAAGAACATAATTCACAACTCTAATGTATTACATAACATTAGTATGGTAACGGGCAATGTTGCCCCGTGTTGTATGCACCAGGCTTGACAAGTCCTTCTCTCGGTTGAGCGCTTCCGCCACTTCACTGTCTTAAGTTCTAGAACTTTCTAAGAACTAAGCGACTAGAAATTACAAGAAATTGCTAGAAGCCGCAAGTCATTATATTTGTTTTTGTTTAGCGTAGGGGGAATCAATGTATCTTATGTAGTGAAGAGAGTAAAAGGGTTAGAGTGACAGTTTAGTGCGTGATAAGTGGTAAAAGATTATAAGCTTACTCAGTAGTTATAGATACACATATGGTTATAATAGTATTTGGAAGTTTTCGTAAATGTTAATTGTATAACTAATACTAGCCGTAAACGTTTGTAAATAATATATACTCTAGTTAGTTAGTCTCATAGTGGCCTCATAGTTTACTGCTAGAACTCTTATAAACTTCGCAATTATTACAGAGTACATATATCGTTTTAGTAGATGAAGGTAATCCGAAACACGTAAACAACAACTAAGAATACGGCAATGCTATTTATTGCTGATAATTCTCTATATTAAAGACTATATATTTTTTAAAGTTTTTATTTTGTCCATTTGGCCACTATGGCTTGAGCAAATCTTATTTTTTATATTCTAAACCCTTGTTGAATTTTAAAAATCTAAATATAAATTTTTTTTAAATATCATTATATTGGCTATTTTATTGTATTTTACTTTTGATATCCTAGAACTATATGAAGTGTACAAAAGAGTGTCGCTTTGAACGTATAAAATAACGTAAATCCGGTTTACCGTGATTCGTCTCTATAAAAGGATTTTGCTTTCTATAACGCTTTTTTGCTCTAATGTTCTTTTAACTGTCAATCAAATCTGAATGATATTTAGATACTGAGTTCTGTTATGAATGACTGCATATTCCTTAGCTGTTCTCCTTGTGTAATATTGTGTTCAGTGTCCTCAGGTCTATCCCCACTACATTCTCCCTTACTGATCATTTATTCATGTATAATTTTACCTTATGAATTTATATGTCTGTTTTAATTTAAGCTTCTTTTCTGTATTATCAATATTTTGAAAGCCATATATGTTTTGAGGTATTTCATCGCATATTGTATATATTTTGTTCTAGTTAAGAAAAATGCACTCTGACGATATTGGTAAACGAATAAACTATCTACATTCCTAAGCCCTTGCAGATGAAGTCAAAACATCTTAAAAACGGATTTAAAAGGTAATTTTCTCTTTATCCACTAAAAATGTAGATCAGGAAGAGAGCGAAAATATTGTTTCTTTTAACTGGAAACAAGAACTTCTACCCTTAATAAATAATATTTATAGCTAAGTTATAGCTACTAATTAAAAAACATACTGTAAAGACAGTCCAATAAAATGACGTAGAGGGAGTTAAACATATACACTTTTTGTTATCAGAAATGTTAATATGTAGGGAATTATTTTAGTGGTAAATTTATTAGGCCATGACCCATAAGTATGGAGTTGTGTGTAGTTTGGGGGGGGGTTGTATGTAGTTTGTTGGGGGTTGTGTGTAGTTTGTGTGGCATTTTGTAGTACAAATGAAGTATGCTATTTGATATATGTTAAATTATTTTTAATTTCGTAAGAAGTATGAGTAAATGAGTTCGCTATAGGGGGGAAAGAAACTTCCTTTCATGTGAAATTTGCAGCTGATTTCCTAATTACTTGTATATAAAAACTTCGTAAATTTCAATAGTAACAAGCATGTGTATGTTTCATCACACATTTTAAAACACAAAAGGTTTCAACGGCTACAAACGCATGCCTAGACAAGACCTTTTGTAAGATTACAAAGGGAAAAGAAGAAACGAGAGTTTGGGATATGATAGGTGGCTGTTTTATAACGACATTATGCAAAAATGTCTAACAACTATTAAGTACCTCTTAGTTTACACATAGAGGAAAACGTTGCCAGAAGAAATCATGACTCACATAGAGTCGCTTACATGAATTCTTGAAGTCTTTTAGTTATAAAAAGTTGTCTATCAACGCTCTAGTGAAAAGAAGGAAGCCATGCAGGAATATGGAAAACAGACAATCGGGAGAAATTGTCTCTAGCTATATTTCCCATCTTCTTGCTCATGCAAAACCTTTCTTAAAGACTTAATCAAAGTGAGAACTTTAATTTCTGTAAGATTACAAAGGGAAATTAAGAAACAAGGGTTTGGGGTATGATAGTTTCCTGTTCGGTAACGACATTATGGAAAGATGTCTAGCAACTTTCAAGTACCACTAAGTTTATACACAGGGAAAAACATGCCTTGAGATATCGAGTCCTTTATACGAAGTATTGGAACTGTTCTCTTACTTACAAAATGTTGTCTGTCAACCATCAAGTGTGAAAAAGGAAACCATACAAGAATATGTAAAACACAGATTCTGGACAAATTGTTTCTATTTCCCCCGTCTTCTTACGAAAAACCTTTCTTAAACACTTACTCAAAGTGAGGATAATAGTCCCTATTGTGCCCCATTGTATCTGGCTCCTTTTATTACTC
The DNA here is from genome assembly GCA_036971475.1 of Prosapia bicincta. Classification (NCBI taxonomy): domain Eukaryota; kingdom Metazoa; phylum Arthropoda; class Insecta; order Hemiptera; family Cercopidae; genus Prosapia; species Prosapia bicincta. The sequence continues at coordinate 18,323,525 of JBAIZL010000006.1, read as the reverse complement.
TTTGGTATTTAAATATTTTTCATATCCTCTCTCACAGTTCACTCTTTTTAATTCGTATTATATGTGAGTTATCCGTTTAGGCTCTTCTACTTATATTTTTTACAAAGTTAGTAAATTCATTGCAGATTTTCGTTATATTTATAAATAAAGAGAAAAGCACTTATACTTTGAATAAGTTCAGCTTATAGATTGAATGAAAACATGAGAAAGAGTTTCGTTGAGTCTCTGAAAACATACCTGAAGTCACATATAAAGTCATATCCTTTCATTACTATTGCAAAGGAATATTTTAGCGTTTTTATTCACTCTGCATTTAATTATGACTCTTGAAAGTCACAGGAAATTATTCAGGTCACGCTAATGGAGTAAGTAGAAATAAAGTTAAGTTATGTTCTCAACATTTTTAATACGCCTCAGTTGTGCAATAGGTTGAGTGTTACACTGTTGAGGAGAATTTCTATTTAAAGTAATGACTTTATCGCTTTACTATTTATTAAAATATATAATTCATGTTTTGCAAAACAATAAATAGAACAGTAATAGAATAGAATTTAATGTCGTTCGTGTTTTAGTGCTGCGTAGTCAAGTATTTAGAACGCTCGACTACGAAACTAAAAGCTCTGAGTTCGATTCCAAATAATGGCAAAGATTTTTCTAGGTCGTTTTCAGCCCTTAGGCCAACTCAGCCTGTGAAATGAGTACCTCGCGTCAATCCTGGTACTGGTAATGGGCAATAGAAGCCACGTTACCCCTCTTGAATATTGTTTCTCCCAGTTAAGTTTGCTCTAACCCCTGTCCTTCTCTCACACCATGTCACTAGTTATTAATATTAGTAAATAATTTATTTAGCCTAATGCAGGAGTTTATATGAAATCGTAAAGTATCAGTGGAGATTAATTGATTTTATTATCTTATTATTTTTCTGATTTGACTAGTGATTTGCTTTTAAAGAAACGATCCAATCAATTTAGTTTTTCTCAGAGGGAAGGGATCGTACTCGAACCGTCTGTGCTATGGGTATTTTTTTTTTTTTTTTTTGGAAAGGTGAACTGTTGGAAGTGCTTTCGAATACTTAAAAGGTATGGATTGTCGAATGTACGTGTAAAATACCATATGTGCCAAAATAAAAGGCACTGGAACTAAATCAGCTGTAGTTGCCGTCACTCAGAATTTGTCTTTTAAGTCTTTTAATAGACCTTAGAAAGTTTGTTTGTGCCCGAATCTTCTCTTTTTGTTCACAAGGGTTCCAGCAAAATGGCGCAACCAGTCACACTCCTTTAGTTAACATTGCTTTCTTTCAAGAAACATTTGAAAACCCCCTTATTTCCCTTAGAACAAACGTTTCTTACTCAGGCCACTCCCCCGAACTTACACCCACTGACTCCTATGTCTGAAGAGTGATTATGGAGAAGATTTTCCGTGATGACCCATCAATTCCCATCGTCCAACTACAGGAAAAAAGCATGTGTATAACAAACATGAAACACATGATGCAAAACCAAAATGATGCAAAACCTTCAAGAACGGAGGTCAAATATAACATGTTTATACCCACGTCTAATCAATTAGTTCCTATTTAATTGTATGTTTTTGTAAAACTATAAAGATTAAATAAATTCTTACAACTGTTATTTAGGCGCATAGGGGATCGTAACTAAAAAAACATAATATACTTCTTGCAAAACTACAAACCATCATTATTTTTACAAAGAATTATTTTTTTGAAAGGTAAATATATTTCACCAGATAGTTTAATGGAATTCGGGCAAGATTGAGTAGCATACATCGGGAGAGTGGGGCGGGTAAATGTTTCACTCTAGAATGTGTAACAACCTACCATGTATTTTCGAGGTACACGCATTGACGGTTGACTGGATTTATATGATCATGAAACTGCCTGTTTGATAAATGCGTTCAATTAGTTCACAGCTGTGACAGGTGTAGCGCTGCATGATATATCGCGATTAGAGAAAATATTCTTCCCTGATAACGACTTGGCGAATATTGAGACGATAATAGCCTATGCGTGTAATACTCAGTCTGTAGGCAATACGCATAAGGTGACGTAAAATAAATATATCTATCAATATTTACTTAATATTAAGGAGTAAAAATACTATTTGATAGCCTATTTAACACACATCTCCTACAGTTGATCTGATGTAAAAGTATCTTTTCAAAATTAGCAGCTCTTTAATTAGTATTTAAACGAATTTGTACAATTATTTCTTAAATAAAAAAACATCTATAAGAAGAAAACCAGTAACCCTAAGATCAGCATATATCAACAACAGTAAATTAAACAGTTATCCAGATAGGACAAACAGAATGATAGAATGTATGAAAAAGTTGAAATAAAAGTTAGAGATACATAGAGCTTGGTGAAATATTTGTTGTAATAATTTCCTCTGAAGGTGATTCTTTGCAATCGAAATGTACGTAAGGACTTAAATAAAACTGTTTGTGGTGGAGAAGTTCTTGTTTATTTAAATTATGTAAATAGCATAAACATTTATTTTGATATGAATGCACTTTGATCGCTAGCTTCTGAATCATCGTATTTTATTGCGAACCCAGTGACGATGTGAAACACTTATTATGAAACAACCCTGTATAATCTGTATCAAAAGCATAAAGTAAATCCTCCCCTAACTTCACACCCGATGTCCCAGTAATCCCTAACTCCTAGAACCATAATAGAACTATATGTTTATCATTTCTAGGTGACTTCTTCGTTTCAAAGTAGGGAAACAATTGAAGTAAACGCACTTCTGATACCGCTGGGTTAAAAATGTGGTTCATGTCACTCAAAGCCGTCATTTAGAAATCCCACCTCTTTTCTATGGCCGTTATTCCAACCATCCTTACCTGGATAATGAGTTGCAGCAGTCCATATCGTTGTCGTCGGTAAGTGATTGGGTTTTCGCTCTTATGCTGCCAAAACAATAAATTTTTCTCTTTTCGTTCTACACGTCCGAAATATCTTACCGTTAGTACTATTTAAAAAATTCAGTCTTTCCTCAGCTTTACTTTACAGTGGGGTGTAATAAGTAAATCAGTTCCCAGAGGGTGTCCTTACGAACCAGATAGACGTTACACCTCCTACAGATAGAGGCTATATTCGCACCCGTGTAGAATGTCTACCCTTCATTAACATTACTCTCCTTAAGGGTCGGTAGGAAATTCTATATCTTACAGTGATGTTAATGTACGGTCTGCCTAAAACTGCATAGCGAACGTGCATACCCCATAAAGTGTTACAGCTTTAGTTACAGAGGAACCTCACATTAGATCGTTTTGACAACACAAGTCATAACGTCATCCTCTAAAGCTTAGTGCACCCTGATCTCTCTTGTTCTGAACTGATCACAACTTCCAATAAATTCAAGCGTTTATCAACTCCAACAAAGTGGCGCGTTCCAGGACCGCATGTCTGGAAGTTTCCATTTTGCTATAGGTATAGGGTACGTTTAGATCGAGTTCCTTCATTAAATGGAACGTTAATATTGAGGTATGACATTTCAGTCGGAGTTAGAGTCTAAAGCAGTTGATGACGTCATACGTGAAGAATTGACAGTGATTGGGATAAACTGATATTGATAAATAAATATGTCAAACACTCAAGTTGTAATAAGTCCCTTCGCTGCAGTGCATAGCCCACCCAAACATGTTCCACAGATGACGTATTCAGAAATGTCATTCGGTCACGATGATATATTTGCCTGATTTCCTGTCATTTAAATGCATTGCTTGGTGAAAAGATACTTTTGCCACCGTAATATATATTCATGACAAGTTTGTTGTGTCGTGTATAAAGGACGCTGTTTGCACGTGCAGTGTTGGGAGAGTTTCTTTACTCACATTACTAGTGCGCTCTATAATAAGAGTCCAAACGTGCAAACATTAAATAAGAGCATGTACGGTTGCTATATAACAAGACGCGATATAATGTATTTTCTGTTCCCTGTTTCGGAATTAGACGCTTTCCGTGCACATTAGTTGCAACAAAAGTGGATTCTTTCAGATCAGACCGAAAAAAAGCTTATTGTTTTATCCACATTGTGTGTAATTATGTGTCAAGTCACCAGTTTCGTTGGAAGTCTGCTGCTTGTATTAATCTCGTTTGGAAACAGCTGTATAGGTTAAATTATTGTTTTTAATGCCTGAAAATATTTCTAAACAATTATTAAACAGTTTTCTAAGTAAATTAGCTCAATTCCCATTCCTTATCATTAATATTTCAAGTATCAATAAACAAACTAACTCTTAAATATGAGAAATAGAATCTTTATTTGATTGTAAAGTTGTAATTAAAAGGTTATTACTGTCTTGTTTATTACATTATGTTGACAAGTAATATTAGTTTTACTATTATTAATTCAGTTGTGATGAAAAGTATCGTTCCTAGCTCGTACCCTAAGAGTCCTTGTTTGAATCTCCATAAAACGTAATCACGTCCTAGAAATGGCCGCTTTTTTGCCATTTGTAAAATATTATATCTTTAATCATTTGCATCTGTGACTAAATTAAGCGTTCTGTCAGAATGTAAAATTGTGAATAACAAAAAGTCTTGCTATTCAATTTCTCCAAACGCGACCTATACGAACCTCGTGGAAAAATAAATCCAGCATTTACTTCGTTCTCCGTCGACCTATTGTCCTGAGGTTTCCACTCTCATAACACTCGCGAAACCGTCAATGAATAAATCGAAAAATTCCATGGTATGTACGTCAAGTGAAAACTGAGTGGGGTGACTTTAATGCAAGTACTTCACGCAGACAGCTGGCTTCTACAAATGCTCTCGGCCCAAGGAACAAACACAATAACGTGATGTCGTTACGTCATGACGTCACTACATTCTACCTCCTCTTTCTACCTGTCTGCATCAAATAATACGGTAACGTGGCAAACTTCGAACTTTTCCATAGACAATTCCGTAGCTCAAAGAACGACTTATTCATTTAATGTTTCACCACTAAACCCTTATTCAAATATACGACGTGGGGTCACTACGTAGCATGCGTGTCGGTAAACGGTGCAACCTGTTCTTAAAAAAAACGAAGTTTAAAAAATTTCCCTGCAGCATATGCAATTGGTCTTTTAGTTGTAGTAAATATTTGTTTTCTTCTTTAATAAAGATAAAATATAGGTACATTTTACTCGTTTTCAACAAATACTGTTTCATTAGTTATTTTCTTGAATATATTCTTCCGTACTGGTTATTTTAATGTTACTATAACGTTAATTGTCAAAAATATTGATGGTCTTGTTTATTCATCATCCTAAAAGCATTTTTAAAATAATATTTGAGTCTTTTCCAATACTAGAACCTTGTAGCTTTTGAAACATGATTGAATACGATGAAATATATATAAAAAAATTACCTATTTTATAATATTGGGATAGCTTAAGGGCGGCAGGGTAGAACTGTCTTACTTTGAACGTACAGTTTTTAGGAAAGGCAATGTAGTCTACAGACGCTTCAAACTCTTAAATACTCATTGCTCGGGTTGAGTTGACCAGTGGCCTGTTAAAAAAATTAAATTCTGTATCTATATTTACTCACAGTTGATTAGCCAAGTACTCTACCTATTATTTCACTCAGACACTTTTTGATGCAATTTATTTCTCTATCTTCCATAAAATTTTATTTCTTCACTACTGTAGTGTTTTTAAAGTGAAAACTTTCATCGCGACTCCTAAAGAATGTTATTCGATGGGCAAAAACATACAACTTAGCGTCAGTGTAATTTCAGTTAGGTTACGCTATGAATCACCTCAAAGTGAATTAAATGATAACATGATTTCATATGACATAATGTGCGTTACAGGTTAGGTTGTAGAACAGCTGTTAGAACATTGCTAACAGGATATTAAATAGTTTTGATAAGTTAATAAGCATGTTTATTTAGTTAAATTTTAACCAATTTAATGATGATAGGAAAAGCTGACAGTGGTTTTAATGTACAGTCTCCCTAACACTCCAACTCTAACTTACAGACCTTCTTTAGCTACAGCTGAGCCTCACTTTAAATTGTTTTGACAACACAAGTCATGACGTCATCGTTTAAAGTTTAATACACCCTGATCTCTCTTGTTCTGGATTGATCGCACCTCCAATAAATTCCAGCGTTTAGCAACTCCAACAATGTAGCGCGTTCCAGGACCGCATGTCTAGGTATTTCCATTTCGCTATAGGTACAGGGAACGTTTAGACAGAGTTCCTTTATTAAATGGAATGTTAATATTCAGGTATGACACTTCAGTTGGAGTTAAAGTCTACAGCAGCTGATGACGTCATACTTGAAGTATTGACAGTGCTTGGGGTAAAACATATTGGTAAATAAATATACCAAACAGCCAATTTGTAATATGTCCCTAAGCAGCAGTGCATAATCCACACACTAAATAACCTTTATGTTCAAGGTCAAGCTTACATGCTCCCAATCATGTTCGACAGATGACTATTCAGAAATGTCATTCGGCCACAATGTGGGATATATTCGCCTGATTTCCTGTCATTTAAATGCATTGCTTGGTGAAAACATACTTTTCAAACGATAATTTATATTCATGACAAGTTTGTTGTATCGTGTATAAAGGACGCTGTTTGCACGTGCAGTGTTGGGGAGTTTCTTTAATGAAATTACTAGTGCCCCCTCTCTCTCTCTCTCTCTCCCTCTCTCTCTAACACACATACGCACACACACACACACACACATTCACTCATACACACACAAATATATATATATATATATATATATATATATATATATATATATATATATATATATATGAAGTTAATATATTACTATGTAAGTAATTTTATCCACCTTTAAGTGCAATAATTTTACCTTGAGTGATGAGGCACCTTTCGGTCAATTGACCATTGTCGAATCACTCTTGATAACGAATCACAATGGATAACGTTAAATATCAAGAATATATATATATATATATATATATATATATATATATAATATTATTATTAAGATTGTTATACATAAAAACATATATAACACATTTATTTATTATATTAAAGTATATTTAATTTACCATACAATAATTAATGAATACATTATATTATTATAACATATATAATAATAATAAACGTGTCAGACCCTAATCAATATTGTCTCTGTAACACCACAGGTCGTAAAACCTTAATTTTTGTATTAAGCTTTTCGTTACACAATATTTTTGTTCAGTCGATGTCTCAATCACGGTCTGAGTTTGCAATGGGATACAACTCCCGATACGTCTGTTCTCATTAAGCCACAAAGTAAGTGCTACTATAAGCAAGCGTCATATTGTATATCAAAGTGTTTAACCACCAACTATGAGCTCAAGTTAAAGGGAACCCTTGTACTGAACGCTTGGGTTACGCAATTTGCGAATATTCAAAAAAATAATCAATTTACCTATTCCTAACATCTACATCTCTATAGACCTATAACCTATTGAATTCAGCCATGCGCGAGCATTGCAGCTATATCACAGTAATGGTGGACAGTGTCTGGTAGTTTATGTTTAATTATTTTTAGATAATTTCATTTAACTGTTACACAAAAGTGTACGGTGACACACATTATTCTGTAGTTGTTATATTAAACATTTTATTTTCTTTTGGAAGGCAGAAATATTTATTTATTTTCGAGCCATCATCAAGGAAAACCTGCGTTTATTATAGGCTAGAGAACTACACACACGTAAAGTCCAAACGAGCAGCCATTTTATAAGTGTATGTATGTACGTTGGCTATAGTACAAGACGAGAAATAAGGTATTTGCTTCTCACTGCTTGGAAAATGGCTGTTTTGCCTGCACATTATGTGCCACAAGAGTGGATCTTTTCCAGTCAGACCAGGTAAAACCGCCGGCAATGTTTATAGAATTGTGTGCAGTTATGTGGTCAGGCCATCAGTTGTGCTGGCAGTCACTAACATGTATTAAATTCGTTTGGAATCAGATTTTACAATTAATTTAGTTAGGCGTATAAGTTTAATTGTAACAATTTTAAAAGAAATAATATTTTGTAATTATGATATAATGGCTAAACATATTTCTCTGCAATTACTAAATAATTTGCTAAGTAAGTTATTTCTATTTACATTCATTATCCCTAGTAATTCAAGTGTCAAAAAACAAACTAAACATTATATATGAGAAATAGAACCGTTATTGTTTGTAAAGTTGTGATTAAAAGTTGTTATTGTCTTATTTATTACATTATGTTGATAAGTAATACTAGTTTTACTATTATTTATTTAGTTGTGATGAAAAGTATCGTTCCTAGCTCGTACCCTAAGAGTACTTGTCCAGTCCTTGTTTGAATCTCCGTAAACATTATTCACGTCCCGGAAATGGCTGTTTTCGGTGCTACTTGTGAAAAACAAATATTATCTTTTAAAACATTTGTATCTGTGACTAAATTAGGCGTTCTGTGAGAATGTAATGGACAGTTTCATTAAGCTCTAGTTGTGGGGGAGGAGTGAATTTGTCCATGTTGTAGACAACCGGTAGGGATCGCTAATGCAAATGTATATTATAACAAAAACGGAACTTGTGTTTTTTTTACATTTATCTATTTTCACACGTTTGGTGAGCCAAATAAATGATTGTTTAATTCATTTATTTTATTTAATAGCTTGCTTCCTTTCTTAATTTCGACTTACAAATTTTTCCCCAAGTGGGACATTTATTATTAGAAATTATCTGAATGACGTAATTGGGATGGATACAATCTATGGTTTTGACATGTCGATGTTACATAGAAGACAAACATCAATATGTTTTACATGTCCATTATAACATAGATATAAAAAGTCGATTATTTTTGAAATATTGGTAATAGCATAGATGGACAGAATCAATGTTTTAGACATTTCGATATTAACATAGATGGTAAAAATCGGTGTTTTCTGACACGTTAATGTTAACATAGATAGTTTAGAACTGCGATCCTGAACGTATCCACAGAATGTACAGACAAAATACTCCCCTTGGCGTATAATATATCGAAACCAACTAACTCTAGAATGAAATGTCATCAATGACCGAAATTCTATTGGATATTTAGTGAAAAAACCTAAAACTTGGAATCATTCAAACTGTTGAGGCCGGACGGTGTTGACAATCCAAAACAAATTTCTTAGAGTGGAGACCTGAATGAGTGCAACAGACGCTCAAGTTGTTGGTAACGCAAACTGTTTCACACGAAGATTGCGGTCTGTAGGGGCCTTTATATGCAATAAAAGTGGTTACGAAAGGAACCAAAAACAAGAAGAATCGATATGGGAAGTGTTTTTGCTAACTTATGGGCTGCAATAAAGCTATAGTCTCTGGCTTCTCCGTAAACGAACTGTGGTCTGTTCCGGAATAAGTAGGTCACACAATTTTAATAATAAATATTGTGTACTTTAATATAAAAGTTAAGGTAAGGTAAATCTATTTAGTGAGTAAACAAATAATTAGCTGCACACGAGCTCACAAAACAATATACTTTATCGTCCTACGTGTTTCAATGATTTATGCTATCAGCATCACTGACACTAATACAGTACAAAAGTTGCAGCTGCAAATTTGACGTAGTCTCGCTGGTGATTAGGACATATGTCGTTGTATGACAATAAAGTACATTTTTTGTGGGTTTATCTGCAGTTATTTATTTGGCTTTAACTCAAAAGCCAGCTCAATTATTACCTATTTAGTAAGATAAAATTCAATTTTAAAATTTTAATATTTTCTAAATGTAACATTTCTATATTTCAACTGTAAAGCCATAAAAGTAGTAAACTTATATTTTAAAATTACATTTCAGTTTATTGAATGAAATTTTATATTTAAGGAGTTTCAATTGCCTAGAAACACTTTGAAATGTTTCCATTCAAGCTGTTTAAAAAGTTATCATTTTCTCTAATTAGCCTAAGGTCTTTTTTATAATATCTGTGCTTCCTTTTATTCTGTGTCTTAGATATTTATTTTCGTCTTAAATGTAAGGTACTCATTAGTTTTATTAAATGTTTTGCTTGGACTGTATTTGTTAAGTTATTTACTATTAACTAGTTTCCTTGTTAGTGTTCATCATTTTGAGGATTTCGTCAATTATCTTAGTAGTTATTATTTACTGCGGTATGAAGGATCTTCGTGATACTCATGAGTTACTAGCTTTCAGAGTTTTTTATCTCCCGCATTCTCCCAAATCCCCCCTCCCCCGTGACACTGTCTGCGGGCGATACCTGTTATCGTAAGGCAAGGTTTATCCAAAGTACTCGATCTTCCACTACTATGACGTTTCGGTTTTAGCCCATTGTTGAAAAATCGATTGATTCATTATCAACACGAATCAATCTATCCACGGTAGACTCTAAGCATGCTCTAGTATCTCCATATAAGGGATGCTAATGTTCGACTCATAATATCCGCCATGATCCAAGACTTCACCTCATAACGACAGATAGGGAACACGTAGCGTATTAGTAATCGACATCGTGACAGATATGATACATCATTATAAAGCCGCCTCAGATGGAGGATTACTCAAGCATGGGTAACTTATAGTGGGATCATTATAACCCTAGGAAGTTATTAATAAACCTACTTAAAGTCCTTGCCCCCCCCCGCTTTATATGAACCAGGGTGCGCCACTTGTTGCAACTGTAGATGTTGGTTTTAAACTGAAAACAAAAACACGTTTTTACTGAAAGTCTTAGCAATGTTTTCTTTTTCATCTGACCCAATTTACATATCATAACCTATAGTTTTAAAACCTATTTTCAATTCGTTCATATAGGTTGATTCTATTCACATGGATTGTTATACAATGGTTGAAGTTTTTTCATAAATTATATGTTTTCCATATTGTACTTAGGTATGAATCAAAGACGTATTTCCTCTTGCAATCCTTTCTAGCGTGTAACTTTTATGCGTCTTCACTTCGCGTCGTGCGTACAGTCAAAGGGTGCATTGTACACCACTAACGATGTTTACATTTCGAATCAACTTGTGAAGATCTTTGCTGAGAAGATTTCCACCCTCATTCATACGTTATTGCGAAGTGTTCACCCTCTGAGGATTTCACATTATATCACTCAATGAATTGCCTTTTATGCGACTCTGTTCATGAAGTGGAAAGTTTTCTACTTGTAAAGGCATTGAGTCTCGTCATGACGTAGTGTTCATGGCTGGATGACGCGGGGCAAGCATAAAGCACGTATCGCTGCAACGAATGGGAACGTACTTACAGTCAACAATATGTACAGTCAATCCACAGTATCATGTTTCGGATGAGAGGGAGGTGTGGGGCAAAATAATTAGCTGTGTCACGAAATAAGCTGTATTTAGAAACAAAACAAAATTATCGCAAATATCTTGATCAATTCCTAATACTAGTCCAAACTCTCCCTATAAGTATTTCTATATCGAAATCTTGTTGCTGTTCATGACGAGCTGGTTGTAAATTCCTTATTACACTTTTGCTATTACTTGCGGCCAGACTTTTTGTTAACAAAAAGTTGTTAAATTGTTAATTTACATTTGGAGTAAACGTTTTCGTTAGGATGTCATTTTTATGTGTGTTGCTATGTCTATATATTTCATACTGTTCTAGTGTGTTTAATTTATGGCCTTTGTTGCATGTGTGGAGGATGCTCATGTTATTTTCCATACTTTTGCATGAGTGTTTAGTGTCCATGAGGTGATTTACGAAGGTGGATTCAATAGTAGTGTGTAGTGCGCTTTTGTGTTCTTTATATCTTTCGACGAAAGATCTGCCTGTTTGTCCAATACAGAACTTATTGCAGTTGTTGCATTTTAGTTTGTATACTCCTGGGTTATTGTATGTGTTGGTATTGTTATTAATGCTGTGTCTGGCTTTTATTTGTTGTTCCGTAAGCTACATTGTGTCCTGCTTTTATAAATTGGTTTGTTATTTTATTTATGAGTTTGTTTATGAATGTGAGAGTGATGAATTTGTTTGTGTTCGTGTTTTTGTTGTTTGTGTTGTTGTTACTGTTCTTCTTGTGTATTTTTCTGTGTACACAGAGCACGTTCACAACTGCAGCATTCCTAGCGGCAAAAATACGAGGCTGAAAAAGTCGTAAGACGAAAACGTTTATTCCAAGTGTAAGTTAACAATTTAAAAATTTTAGTTACCAAAACGTCTGGTCCCAAGTAGTATCAAAGTGTAATAAGCACGTAATAGCAAAAGTGCAATAAGTATATTTCTATATTTTGCTCAAATTTTCAATCGTTATTAAAACTTTGTGTTCATCCACTCATCCGAAAATACATTATTTTAAACCTGTAGTGGATGACACTTGATGTTAGTACAGTTTTTAAAAATATTGTTTAAATAATTAAATTAATTGATTTGTTTTTAGTTTTACATGGGAGTAAATCATTTTAAAAAAAGGGAGAGGTATGAAATATAACTATGCCGTCTCATTTGGCTTGTTATAAGTGATAACATATGATTTCTTAAAACAGCTGATTTTCTAGTAAGCCTATAGGTTATTTGGTAAAACATTTGTTTTAACGGCTAAGCTGTGTTATTTTTATTATTTTTTAAATAAAAATTCAATAAATTAAAGGATTTCCTTGTAGACCTAAATATGAATTATCTTGAGTTTTATTTTAAATTACTTGTTTTTTCTTATCTTCAAAAACTCTATTTTTAGTTTTTAATATCAACATTTTACGATTATAACATTTACAAAACCTGTTACCTTTGAAATTCAATTTGTATCAAACATTTATGTTGAAAATAACACATGGATTAATAAAGATCTCCCCATTTAGGCAAGCTATATTTGAGTGACGTGTTGTTTAAAACAGTTTAAATGCATATTCTTAAATACTCCTGCTCGTGGTTGTTAAATAGAAACATTTCCAATCTTATTTAGTTTCGTCTTCATCAGTGTTCCTATAGGGATGTTGTTTGCTCCACTCTGTAGTTTTTTGTAGAATTTGTATAAGCTCCGGTGTCTTGCAAACAGCAATCGAATTTGTAAATTGTGTAGAAGTATATGAGGGCGCTTTGAAAGATCTGATCTCGATTCGTGAACGCAGCCATCTGTTGCTTACAGGATCTTATAAACGGATCGAAGTTTGTTGAAAAGAGTCCATGAATAATATTCGTATCGTTCCTGCTAAATCTAAAGACCAATAAATGAGACTACCAATTTCTCTACCACTTTTTATTTATTACAATCGATTCTTATCTGGATTAAACCACGGTTATTTGCGTTCCCCATAGATTGAAAAGTAACCTAAATTCACGTCTCTTTAGGCGATTTTAGATCATCTTAGAATAGGATACGCGTAACTTCAGGGTGAAGAATTGTTTTTCACCTAGCTTTAACCATCTTATTGCGTTTTAGTATTTTTTTCTATTTTCTCTAATTTCTCAAAGTCTCCTTATATATATATATATATATATATATATATATATATATATATATATATATATATATATATATATATATTTAATATGGTGATATGTTTTCTTGTAATATAGTTAATAAATTGAAAATGTTTCAAAAACAAGAATACTTTTAATGCATATATTTATTCAAAGATTTTCGCCGATAAAACAGTATCAGCATCTTCAGGAAAATAATTATCTAACAAAATGTGTTTACAAAAATTAAATAATATGTACTACCAGGTAGTACATACGATTTAATTTTTGTAAACATATTTTGTTAGATAATTATTTTCCTGAAGATGCTGATACTGTTTTATCGGCGAAAAGCTTTGAATAAATATATGCATTTAAAGTATTCTTGTTTTTGAAACATTTTCAATTTAATATATATATATATATATATATATATATATATATATATATATATATATATATATATATATATATATATATATATATATATCTTGTAAAAATTTTCAATAGAAAATTAAATACGTTTTTCATACAATCAAGTTCGAATATTAATAAAAGAAATCTTAGTCCAACATGGTGTGTCGTATGACTGGAAAGTTGAAAGGAAATTCGCTTTATATATTGCCACTTGATATTGTGATTCTGCCATATGTCTATATACATAGTTTTATTAATTGTAATTATAACAAAAGTATTCAAAAATAACATTTTTCTTTGTTGACGTTAGTAGGAAATGATTTTAATTTTGTTTTTCTATCATTTATTGTAATACATTTATCATCTGAAGAAAGTGTTTTTTCTGTTTTGGAAAAAATAATTTTTTAATTTGAAATAGCTAATCATATTATATTTAATTATAAATAGGGTAAATTTCTGAGAAATAAAGGCAAAACGTAACATTTTGAATAAACTTTATACCCGGGATGGAAATACAAAACGTAACAAAGCGGGGGCTGCATAAATTCTTTGCCTAAGGCAGGGAGCGCTGCTGTAGCAGGTAACTTGTAACGCTTGTTTTCGCTCAACATTTAATTACTGGAATCATTAAAGTTGGAACAAATTAAAATTGGATATTTTAATTGTTTGAAATTTAGTTTTAACAAATATATACTTTACTTAAACTATATTTAATGTCTGCTAATAATTATGCCTGTTAAAATGTAGAGTGTACTTGTCAGCATGAATTGGTATGTGATCTGCCATTAACCTTAAATATATACTTTCCAGCATGAGTAAAAAATCGCCAATAAAAAGCAGAAAGTCAATGCTAACTGAAAAACCTTAAAACATCATTTACACTTTAACCATTTATAATTTGTAGACATAAATAAAAATTTAAGGATAATATGAAATCACGAAACGAATTGATAGTAAATATTTAAACAAATAAATCAAAATCTATTCCAAATCACCTCAGCGTACTTTTAACTATAATGATTTCATAAAGCTCCCAGAAAGTGTGCCTTTGATGGAGATGCTACTTCCAGCACCTACTTAGCAGGATCAGCACCTTCTAAAACTCCCTGAGCAAATACCTAATCCAACTGAGCTAATTCAGTATGAAAATGTATATAACTAAAGTTTACACCAAATAAGTTTAAAGTTGTTCAATTTTCAAGTGAAATAAAATTTTAAATCAGCAATTTTAAATAGTGTTTTTACATTGAAAATACAAAGAGTTTTAGAAACGTATGTAACATTTTTGGGGGTTGGGAGCAGAAGCAAAACGGAAATGATATTTTATCTGGAAAATACCAAGATACATTACGTCACTATGAATAGGGGTAGCTTGAATGATAAAGGCTATATTCTTAAAATTGTTTATACCAATTATAATGTTTTCACGTAAGGTTAGCATATATTTCACATATATTCTTCTTCACGTAAGATTTGCGAGGAAAGAAAGACACAATGCATTTTGGACATCTAAATGTAATTCTAAATTAATACTACGTACACTCGTCATAGCCTACTTTTTAAGTCCGCATAAAACGCTCAGTGCTGCAATGTTAGTATTATTTCTCTAGAAGAATATAAAACCTTGGAAATATGCGTGGGGTTTGCAGTTTTGCAACTTATTTGAAGCAATACAGCATTTGTTTTATAATTGAAAAAATAAAATAATGAATCTAAGTAAGAAATACAAACTATTTTAAGGTTCTTATTAATTAAAAATCCAGAATCATATGAATGGACTTAATAACCCCGCTTAACGTAGTAAGATTCTTGCCCGCTCGCGTTCCTTGGCTCGGATCCTTAATATGTATGCTGACTCAAGCCCGCGGCAATTTTCAATCCACCAACTTTTCTTGATTTAATTTATAGCCCAGAGCCTCCTGCGTTCCGAATATTAAACTGAATTAAATCTACTTTTAACGATAGCTAAAGCAAAAACGTAATTTATAGCTACAAAATAAAAAAGTAATTGAGATGAACGAATTAAAGATAAAGAGAGGTATTTAGAGACTTTTGGATGGTGACGATAGAAAAATTTTAAAAGAGATCTAAGACCGAATATTATAACAAAACGTTATTCGAAAATTTAAAAAAAATATGCATCATCCTTATTGATAAAGTTTGTTCCGAAGAGGAACGAAAAATGCAAGCTTTAAAATCTGAGAGTCAAAGATAAGCATTTAGTAGGCATAGAACAATGTTCATTTGTTTACGTTGTCAATCGTATCAATAGTTAAAAGTATA
>JBAIZL010000006.1:18174927-18302427 GCA_036971475.1 Prosapia bicincta | reverse complement strand
AACCCCAAGAGCAATATAAAACCTTACAGAAGTTGTATATATAAGGTGCTGTAGATCTTCTGCTAAATATGTTATATATATATATATTGAGTCCTTCTGTGTTGTATGCACAATGCTTAACAAGTTCTCAAATATGGGCGATTTAGCCACACCACTATCGTAAAATCTAGAACTTTCTAAGAGTTAAGCGACTAGAAATTAATATCAATTGCTAGAAGCGGCAAGTCAATATATGGTTTTTGCCAAGCGTATGGGAAATCAGCGTATTCAGTGTAATGAAGATCGTAAAAGGGTTAGAGTGATAGTTTAGGGGGGGGGGTATGTGTTCATAAATTATTAGCTTATTCAGTAGTTATAGATAAACCCATGAATAAATTAGCGTTTGGGTGTTTTTATAAATGTTAAATGTGCGATTGTTAGTAGTAAATAATAGATTCTGCAGTTAGTTTAAATTGACTTATAGTTTACTTAAACCCTTGAAAAGATAACCATAAATAACTGCAAAAGTTTTAAAACTATTTGAGATTATGTATATGTATTGTTTTATTAGATGGAAGCTATCCTAAACATGTCAACAACTAAGAATTCGACAATGCTAGTCATTGCAGATAATTCTCTATATTGAAGACTATGTTTTGACAAATATCATTTGAGTCATGGTTTAGTTGTGTTCTAAACTTTTGTTGAAATTTCAAAATCTAAATATATTTGTCAAAACAAAATTATCCATATATTGGCTATTTTATCATATTTTTATTTTGCTATTCCTAGAATTAAAAGAAATCTACAAAAGGGTTTCGATTTGAACGTATAAAATAACGTAAATACTGTTTACCATGATACCTCTCTATAAGAGGGTTCTGTGTTCTCCAACGCTTTGTTTAGCTCTAATGTTTGTTTAGCTGTCAATTAAATCTGCGTGATATTTGGATATTGAGTTTTGTTATGAATGACTGAATATTGTTTTAAGTGATCTGTTTGTATAATATTGTGTTCAGTGAGCTACCAGTTTATCCCTGGTACATTCTCCCTTGCTGATAATTTATTCATGTATATTTTAACCTTTTAGAATTATTTATCTATTTTTATTTATGCTTCTTTTCTATTTTATCAATATTTTTCGAGAAATTAATCCTTGGGATATTTCATCGAAAATTTTATATATTTTTTCTAGTTAAAAAAATTCACTGTGACCGTATTTGTAAATAAACTATCTACATCACTGAGCCCTTGCACATGAAGAAGTCCTATCATCTAAAGAAAGGACTCAAAGGGTAATTTCCTCTTTCATAATTCTGAACCTTTTCAAGATTAGACCCACTAAAAATGTGTAGAATATTGGTCGGTCTGTTGACAGAGTGACAATTTTGCTTCATTTGACAGGAAACATTAAATTCTGTATTTGTTAAATAATATTTAAACCTAAGCTTTGGGTACTAATTACAAAATACAGTAAAGACAAGAAAGTAAAATGACGTAATAGCAGTTAATTAGAAATACTTTTTGTTGATCAGAAATGACAATAGAGCCCCCTATATAGAAAATTATTTTAGTGGTAAATTTACTAAGCCATGTGATATAGGTATGGAGTTGTGTGTAGTTTGTGGGAGGTTGTGTGTAGTTTGGTGTGGGTGATGAGTAGTTTATGGGAGTTTGTGTGTAGTTTGTGAGGGTTGTGTGTAGTTTGTGGGGGTTGTGTGTAGTTTATGGGAGGATGTGTGTAGTTTGCTGTGGGTGGTGTGTAGTTTATGGGAGATTGTGTGTAGTTTTTGGGAGGTTGTGTGTAGTTTGGTGTGGGAGGGCAGTAGTTTATGGGAGGTTGTGTGTAGTTTGTGGGGTTGTGTGTAGTTTGTTGGAGGATGTGTGTAGTTTGGTGTGGGTGGTGTGTAGTTTATGGGAGGTTGTGTGTAGTTTGTGGGGGTTCTGTGTAGTTTGTGGGGGTTGTGTGTAGTTTGTGGGGCATTTAGTAGTGCAAATGAAGAAAGGCTATTTAAATTATGTGTACCTGTTTTTAATTTGGTAAAAAGCAGAGTATAAATGGTTTCCCTATAGGAGAGAAATAAACTTCCTTTCAAGGGAAACTGCAACTAATTTCCTAATTACATAGATATAAAATCTAAGTAAATTTGTGATATAAAAATATAATTTAATTAGAAAATACCTTCTACTATACTGATAAAGTCTAGTAACATATATTTCCTTTCTTAAGATGCGTCTATAACTTTAATTTAAATATTAATATAATTTTCCATTTGATACATTTTTATGCTTGACATATTTTCCAAAGGGAAATGCTAGAACGGCTCTTAAGTTTAATATGAATGAGATTGTAATGAATTAGTTTGAGTTGGCCAAAGTTGATGAAGATGTTTCCACTTTTATATTGCTTTTTACGACAAAATAACTATATTTATTTCCGTTGTATATTCCACTACTGAAGTATGCTCTTACCATTTTCTACTTTTATAAAGATATTTTACACCGAATAATATATTTACTAATAATTTAAAGCACATTTTTAAATATATTATCATCGCTTACACTTTATTTTATTGTTCTATTTACCTGTATTAGTATTACTTTATTGTTCTATTTACCTGTATTAGTGTACTTTATTTTTCTATTTACCTGTATTAGTGTTACTTTATTGTTCTATTTACCTGTATTAGTGTTACTTTAAGGTTCTATTTAGCTGTAATAATGTTACTTTATTGTTCTATTTACCTGTATTAGTGTTACTTTATTGTTCTATTTACCTGTATTAGTGTTACTTTATTGTTCTATTTACCTGTATTAGTGTTACTTTATTGTTCTATTTACCTGTATTAGTGTTACTTTAAGGTTATATTTACCTGTAATAGTGTTAATTTATTGTTCTATTTACCTGTATTAGTTTTACTTTATTCTCCGAATCTCATGAGGCAATAGTTGAGAAAGCTGTTCATACACCTCTTTAAAAGTGTGTGTGTGTGTGTGTGTTTGTGTTTGTATTTGTGTATATTGTAATAGAGAGAGAGAGAGAGAGAGAGAGAGAGAGAGAGAGAGAGAGAGAGAGAGAGAGAGAGAATAATACAAATACAGTAGATTATTTAACCTAACAAACAACAGTTTTATTCCTTGTATGTTTGTTTAATTAGATATATTGCAGTATTCGGAATAATCCTGTTTATCAGGTGTTTGTGCAAGAAATACTTCCTATGTATATATATATATATATATATATATATATATATATATATATATATATATTCATTTATTTTCAACTTCATACCGAGTTGAGTGTTCATAGTTTGTAACTAATCTAGTGTTCATAACAACTTAAGTATTCATAACAACTCGACTGTTTATAATTATTTGTTCATGGATAGAGCTGTTGGGACTTATACTAACATCCCCTCTGGTTGTGAAACCGTGCAATGACGCTCCGTGCACGAGGGTTTGTGCTTGGATAAAGTGTGTGAAGCACGTAAATACCAAGCGAGAAGTAAAGTAACAGTTATACAGCTGTCTTGGCTGTGTACATCAGATTTGTCTTGAAGCAAAGGCTGTTTTGAGCTTCGGAAACTCATTTTCTAGACGAATATTTACGAGGTACTGTGTTCACTTGACAACAGGGGCCTGTGCGAGAGTGAACTAACGAGTGAAAACAAATCCAGGACCGCAATGTTTAACCCTATCCTAGCAGTAGAATTTACATACTATATACGTTTAGAAATGGAGAACTGTTTTTCTCCTCCTGTTTAATGTAATTATCATTTCACTCCTATAAGCAATGTATTATGTTCCGTTTTCTCAAAAAGAAGCATCAAATTGTACGTCGTTATAGAACAAAAGAGGTTTCCAGATATAAAATTAAGAGATTAAGTAGTAATACAAATTGACAAAATAAAAAAAATCCTGTGTTTGCAGTGATTATAGTTTAAAAGTAGATCCACCTAAATGTCGTTTCTCTGAATTTGACTACTTTATCAGCCTGTATTAGAGAAAGGAATGTTGGTAGTCACGTTCATTCACTCCGTTTGAGAAAACTCTACTAATAAAATTAATTGATTGTTCTTACGCGATGCAATGGCTCTCCCTCCCCCTAGTATCAGTCCCTTTGCAATGCCTCGCCACTAGTAGACAACTCCCTTTAGCGTGTGGGTTCACTGCAAGTAACCATTCTTACGCGATGCAATGGCTCTGCCTCCCCCTAGTATCAGTCCCTTTGCAATGCCTCGCCACGAGTAGACAACTCCCTTTAGCGTGTGGGTTCACTGCAAGTAACCATTCATACACGATGACATTATATCCTCCCCTTTATTCTCTCCTAAGAGTAATTATGTCTCTGTATATATCCACACTACGTAATTAACGCCAGACGCAATAACAGACATATCAGCTTTTCGCCTTAAAATTATAAACCAGGGATTCTCAAACTGTAGTACGCGTACTCCTTGGGGGTATGAGGGACATGTTAGCGCAAAATTAAACCATTTTTATTTATTTCTGTTTTGTAATAAAGCAAGTTTATAATTTAATAAAGGAATCTAATTGGATACTTGTATGGTCGAGTTATGGAACCAACATTGAAGACCAATATAAGAGAATATTTCCCACCCGCAGACAAAAAGTTGTACTGGATCCGTGATCCCTTTTCGTTTGATGCTAATGAAATTTGAGCAACCTGATAACATTCCAGAAGGAACAACTGATTGAGTTATCACGTGGTCTGACCTTAAAGAAAATATTTCAGTGCTACGTTGTTAGATTTTTAGATCGGTTATGGAAAGAAGTACTAAGAATTTTTAAATACTGCTGCCAAGATTCTTATTTGGTTTTCACAACATACCTATGAAAAGGGAGATTTCGAGCCTAAGATATATAAAAAGTAAGCACAGAAACAAAGTAATTGTAAAGACAATTTACGGTTGTACTTAACTAAACTTGGGCCGAACATTGAGGAGCTATGTAAAAAGAAGCAAGCTCATCCTTCTCTATAGTTTGTTAAAATGCGTTTCAAATATATTTTCAAATACGAGTATATTTTACTTTTGATAAAAAAAGTATTTTTAATTTAATCGCCCCCCCCCCCCTTTAACTACAAATGGGCCCGATAAATTTTCACTAATGCGAATAGTCTTTGAAAAACATTGAGAACTCCTGTTACACGCAATTAAATGCAACAGAAAAATAGTCTCGCTATGTATGAGCTTTATGGATGAAGAGCTATAAAACTAACTCATACCTATTACTGGAAGTGAGTGTAACACCTGAAGATAGCTCATACAAGCTATGACCGCTAACTGTATACATCTCGTAACATAAGCATTTGATAAATAACGGGAAAAAGAATAACACTCAAGTAATGTCACGCACAGATTATCTTTTGACGTAGACAAACATTGGATTAAGTGATAATCGAATCAACTTATATTAGTAACAGGAAAAAATAAATTAAGTGCATTTGAGTTATTAACAACTTGAAGCTTTAACGGTATTCCATTCCAGTGTAGTTAGCAGTACAATATTTATGAAGTTTTTTCGCTTAATTATCCGAACTGAAAATATCTTGTTTGAAGCATCAGAAATATTTTCCTATAGATACAACTATTTTATATGGAAAAAATTATAAGATATATTTTAGTTCAAAAATAAGTAATAATAAAAAATAAAAATTAAAGTTAGAAAAATCTTTCTTTAGGATAGTATTTTTAAATTTTCTGTAGAAATAAGAACTTATGGGTGGAATATTGCAGTAGAAATGCACGATACAGTAATTCATTATCTCAGCAAAGTAAACGGATTTATGACGACACCTATAAGATTAAAGGGGTTTTATAATAGCCACTTATATATATTTACATAACTAGTTTATATTACAACAATATGAGGAGACTTAAATAATTTGATTTAACCTCCATGTATTTTTATGTATTTAAACCTAAGGTAAGGCTTAGTACTATATAATATTTTATATTTGTTAAAACATGTACATTAAAGGGTTTCCTTTTATAAAAATTATTATAAACTTCCTATTTAAAAAATATATTTTCTTATGGAAGGAAATATATTATAGACTTGCACGTGCAGTTTATTCAAAATTCTTTTTCAATAACAATAGATTTTTTAAGAATTTCTCTTGTTTCGTGAAGATCGGAATGAAATGTTGCTATTTCTTTTCAATAACGTTTGTAGTCAGTCAGTCAGTCAGAGAAGGAGGGGGTTTGGTGGCCCCCGAGGTTATGCAGCGTCTGTCACGCAACAATGGCTGCGGGTAGGAATGTGGGAACAGGGCTTTTTGGTTCGGGCTGGATCTGAGGAGAGGTTTCTAAAAGGCAGGACGTTATAGTGGGTGGGACGGATCAAGGTTTTAATGCTGAGGGACAAACATAACGTTTGTAATCTGATAGATCGCGCTTTATTGGAAACTAGCCTCGAGCTGGTTCCGTCTAGCCTTTATTAAATGTCGACATTATCAAACGATACTAGAGACTCCGCGATTCCTGTAGATCATTTCTTCCGTTGTTTAACATCACTGTTACGTGATTTACTACTGTAGATTAGATTCATATAGGGGTAAAAGTTTGTCCCTAGTCACACTCAGTAAGATTAACGCCTACAGATATTAGTAGGACACATAATCGGGGTTTTGGCAGAGTATGGCGCTTTGCAGGAAACATAATGATATATTTAAAGATCAGAAATTTGTTCCGAATCAGAAAATTTAAAGTAATAACAAAATCAAATCGTAGATCTTTATTTTTTTTAAATATATTTTACTTTATAAATACTGAAATGAGGTGTTCACTTTAATATAAAATGTTTGTACCTCTCGGAAATGTTTAAACTCTTCTCTAGTTCCATTTGTTCCATCAACGTTGGATTCAGTTCATTATAAAACCCATTTATTCGACAATGTCAAGAGATTTCCTAATAGACTGCCAGGAGTTTTAAATTCTTAAAGCAAGTCACTACTATCGACACCATACAGTCTTCGTTTAGAGTGGAGTAAACTTTATTCACATCATTTAATCTTGTTTCTAAAGAATAGGAATCGAGATAAAACTCGTTCCAGTTCGTAGACATCGTTTTACAATTGTTAGGAGAAAATTATTGACGTTCATATACGAGTAGATGAGGCCTAAACTACGACAGGATAAAGTATTTTACACTTTTACCCCACGGCTTCATGTGAAGGTATATTCCTAATATATGGTTCATTACCTATTACACTTTGATATTGCTGGCGACCAGACTTTTTGTTAACTAAAGTTGTTAAATTGTTTAACTTACACTTGGAGAAAAATTTTTTGTCTTCAAGACGAAAACGTTTCCTCCAAGTGTAAGTTAAACAATTTAACAACTTTAGTTAACAAAAAGTCTGGTCGCAAGTAATAGCAAAGTGTAATAAATAATTAACAACCGTCATAAACAGCAACAAGATTTCGATATGATTAACAATGTTATTTACCTCTGTGGTCCGTAAACTAGTTGTTTAGATGTATTACTCAAAAAAAAAAAAAAAAAAAAAAAAAAAAAAAAAAAAAAAAAAAAAAAAAAAATATATATATATATATATATATATATATATATATACAATGCCATAAAATATGGAGGTATAAGTAATAGTTATAGAGGTTTTGTGTATAATTTAATAATAATAAACCACAGTAAAGTATTCCAAGTAATTAGTGAAGCAATAGGTACTTTATATTTTTTTAAATCAAGCTTGGAGAAAATTATTGGGTTATAAGTAAATGAATTATGACAGTGACGAAATACCCTAAAGTGAAGAGTTACATAATGTCTCGCGTGTGTATAGTTAAACACAAACCAGCGTGTTTATGTTTTATCAGCAATATTAACACACAAAAGGTTTCAACAGCTACAAACGCATGCTGAGAGAACTTCAACTTCTGTAAGATAACAAAGGGAAAAGAAGGAACGAGAGTTTGGGATATGATAGGTGGCTGTTCGGTAACGACATTATGGAAAGATGTCTAGCAACTATCCAGTACTGTTTAGTTTTCACAAAGAGAAAAAAGATGCCTTAAGGTATCATGGCTTGCAGCGAATCGCTTACATGAAGTCTTGGATCTGTTCTCTTATTTACAAAATGTTGTCTTCCAAGCATCCAGTGTGAAGAAGGAAGCCATACAAGAATATGTAAAACACAAGCACCCAGTGTGAAGAAGGAAGCCATACAAGAATATGTAAAACACACATTCGGGACAAATTGTTTCTATTTTCCCCGTCTTCTCACGAAAAACCTTTCTTAAAAACTCACTCAAAATTAGTACCTATTGTGCCCCATGCAGTTGTCTGCTTTTGTTACTCTCTGGTATTCAAATATTTTGCGTTTCCTCTCTCATATTTTACGTTTATTTTTAATTCGTATTTTATGTCAGTTATCAGTTTAGGCTCTTCTACTTATAATTTTTTACAAAGTTAGTAAATTCATTGCAGATTTCCACTATATTTATAAATATAGAGAAAAGCACTTATACTTTGAATAAGTTCAGCTCATAGACTGAACGGAGATATGAAAAGGTTTTGTTAAATTTCTGAAAACATTATACCAGAGTCAAAAGTCACATCCTTTCATTACCCTTGCAGCAAAAGGAATATTTTAGCGCTTTTATTCACTCGACATTTAATTATGACTCTAAAGTCACTGTTAGTTATTCAGGTCACGCAAATGGAGTAAGTAGAAATAAAGTTTGAGTTATGTTTTTAACTTTTTTAATACAAGACGTAATATTTCTGTTGTGCAATAAGTTAAAGAATTTTAAAGTTTTATATTTTAAGTATGGTGTTTAACTTTTCACTAATTATTAAAATATTTAATTTATCTTCCCTCAAAAAATAATAGAATAAATTTAATTATGTTTGTGTTTGGTGGCTGCGTGTTAAGGGGGGTTGAACGATCGACTTCAAAACTAAAAGTTCGGAGTTCAATTCCCAATAGCGCCAAAGAATTTTCTCGTGCATTTTCAGGCCTTTAAGTTGACTCAGCCTGTGAAATGAGTACCTAGGGTTAAGCCTGGTGTAATATTGGGAGGAAGAAGCCACATTACCCTACTTGATTATCGTTCCTTCCTTACACCATGTCACTAGTTAATACTATTATTATCTAACTTATTTGGTGTAAAACAGGAGTTTTGATTAATATTTATTTTACTTCATTTTTTCCTGATTGGTTAGTATTAGGCTTTTATAAGAAACGATATAATATACTTAGTATAGGGTGACTTTATGAGGCAACCGTACGCTAACGGTGCCGTCTGTGTGGTGTGTTCTAACTTTATTATAATTTTTTAAATTTATTTATTGCTTTTTGGAAATGTGTGCTATTAGATGTGTTTTGCAATATGTGAGAGGTATGGGCTATAGAATGTACGTGTAAAAAACCATATCACCAAAATAAACAGCATTAAACTAAATCAGCTGTTGAATATTTTATCTCAGATTTTGTCATTCATGTTGTTTTATAGACCTAAGGAGATGATTTTGTGCCGAAACCTACCTTTTCGATCACAATAATTCAAGCAAAATGGCGTAATAAGTTACACTGCCTTAGACAACATTGGTCTCTTACAAGAAACCTTAGGTAAATACCTCATCTCCCTTGTAACAAACCTCGGCCCATTACCACCCCCACCTTAATCTTAGATATGACGTCTACGTCTGGGGGATGATAAAGGAGAAGATATTCCGAGATGACCCAACAACCACCATCGTTCAACTACAGGGAAAAATAAGGATGCGTATAACGAGCATGAAACAATACCTCAACCAAAGTGACGCAAAACTAAATCTAGTTCCCTCAAATTAAATCTAGGCCATATAAAACATTTTTTTACCCGAGTCTTACAGATCTAGCTCCTTTTTACTTGTATGCGTTTGTAAAGCTATGATAATGAAATAATATCTAACCACTGTTTATTTTGGCGCGTAGGGTACAGTAATTATAAAACATAATATTATTCTTGCAAAACTACACATCTTCATTATTTCCAAAGGTTTGTTTTCTTGAAAGAGAAATATACTTCTCGGAATACATTTTATGGAAAGCGGGGAAGATTGAGTAGCATACATCGGGAGAGTGGGGTGGGTAAATGTTTCACTCTAGATTGTGCAACACCCTACCTTGTATTTGCGAGGTACACGCATTGACGGTTGGCTGGATTTATATGATCGTAAAACTGCCTGTTTGATAAATGCATTCCATTAGTTCGCAGTTTTGACAGGTGTAGCGCTGCAAGATATATCGCGATTAGCGAAAATATTCTTCCTTGATAGTGACGTGGTAAATATTGAGGCGAAAATATCGAATGCGTGTAATATTCAGTCACCAAACGATCCGCATTTAGTGACGTAAAATAATTATATTTATGACTATTTACCTAATAATAAGGAGTAATAACACTGTTTGATAAACCTTGCGAAGGGATACTTTCAGAGCATACAGTAATATTTACATATATCCACAGTTCTATTTAACACGCATCTTTATAAGTTGATCTGATGTGAAAGTATCTTTTTGAAACACGCAGGTGTTTAATATATGTAAACGTATTTATACAATTTAATAAAAAACAAAATCAATAACAACGAAACCAGTAGCCCTAAGATCAGAATGCATCAACCACAGTAGATTATACAGTTAGGAAAAACAATATGATAGAATGTATAAAAAAAGTTGAAACAAAAGTTAGCGATACTTAGAGCTGTATAAAATATTTCTTGTAATAATTTCGTCTGAAGATGATAGCTTTGCAATCGAAATGTACATAAGGATTTGCATAAAACGTTTTTGTGGTTAAGAGGTTCTTATGTATTAAAATTTTATAAATAGTATAAACTCCTATTATGAATTAGAATACATTTTCATCACTAAAATCAGAACCATCGTATTTTATTTTGAATCCAGCGACGATAAACAAATTATTTTGAAACACTCATTATTAAACAAACCTGTCTAATTTGTTCCAAAAGCATAAAAGAAATCCTCCCCCTAACTTCACACCCGATGTCCCAGTAATGGCGGCAGTTAAAGTGTTAAGATTGGGGCTCGTTCGCGTCCATTGGCTCCGGCCCTTATTATGCATTCTGCGACAACCTAGGGGGAGTTTTCAATTCACCGACTTCTGTTGTTTTAATTTATGGCCTTCGAGTAAGTCTCTGACCTGGAATTTTATGTGGGGAGTGTTTATACTGTAAAAATCGCTTAGCGATACGTTTAGTGAAGACGAAGGCGTAACATTGGCTATGTGTCTGTGTTAGCGATAAAACTCAAATCTTTTGGTATCTCTCCAAAGTTTGCTTGATGCATACCCTTTAAGTTTTAACATAAATTGTATGGTTAAAAGTAACCGAGTCTTTCCAGTCCTTGTTTGAATCTCCGTAAAAAGTAATCACGTCCCGGAAATGTCCGCTTTCGGTGGAACGTGTGATATATTATATTTTAAATCATTTGTATCTGTGACTAAATTAAGCGTTCTGTAAGAATGTAAATGGGCAGCGTCATTAAGCTGCAGACTTGTAAGGCCTATTTGTAATGAGGCTATTGGTTAGAAGATAACTTGTGCACCGCGTTACACAAACACGCCTGTGTTATTCTAGTTGTAACCTATGTAAATGCAGCTAAAAATAACTATAAACACAACAAAACGGTTTGCCTTGCTAGGCAACGTTGCGTAATAACTTAGTTTCATTCACTAGGTGATTCTTTGTTGCGAATAATTAAAGCGTAACACATCTGTGTAAGTGAGGAAACACTGTGTAGTGACGTGAGAGGAGTTTGTGCATGTTGTAGACAACCAACAGGGATCACTAATGCATATGTATATTATTACCAAAAATGCGAATTTTCTTACATTAAACTATCTCCACATTTTTGGTAAGCCATATATAACAAATGGGCATTTAATTATTTTATTTTATAGCTTGCTTCCTAGGCTTTTCACTAAGAGTTTAATCTGTTAATTTATATTTCTTATTGGCAATTATATGTATAGCCTAATTTAGATGGTATTCAATATTTTTGACTTGATGATGTTACATAGATCGATAAAATCGATGTTTTGAGATGTCGATAAAAACATAAATTGATAGAATAGATATTTTTGACATGTCGATATTGACATAGATGGTATGAATCGGTCTATTTGACACGTCGATGTTAGTATAAATGGTAAGGGTCGAATTTTTGGCACGTCGAGGTATGCAAACTCTGTTTCACACGAAGAGTGCTGTGACGTCATCAGTGTCATCAGCATCACTGACACTAATACAATAAAAAATTTGCAGTTTCAAGCTTGTAGTAGTGTCACTGGCGATTATGACATGGTTCATTGAATCACAACAAAGTACATTTTTTTGTGAGTTCTAAAAACCAGCTGAATTATTATATATTTAATAGGATAAAGTTCAGTTTTATTAATATTATCTGCCGGGTATTATTATCAGGACTCATATTATCTGGCAGGTTCTACCCTATAAAAATAGGCAGGGAACACGAAGCATTTAGTACTCGTCATCACGACATGTATGATGTATCCTTATACAGCAGCCTCAAGGGAAGGATCGTTCGAATAACTCAAGCCTGGGTTACCTTGGTGTCTCCTTACGTTGCTAATGACATGCGGGGATAAGTTCGCAAAGTCACATGGCCCTTTCCCCTTCCCCCAATTACACCCAGAGTGCGCCACTTGCTGGAACTGTGGGTGCTGGTAGATGCAAACTTTAAGCGAAAAGAAGTGTCTATTGAAAGTTTCAGCAATGTTTTTTATTCCATCAGATCAAACGTAAATATTAATATGTATTTTCATTGTTAGTTATAGTTTAATATGACACCTTTCTCATAAGACTAAAATCACAAATATAATATATATATATATATATATATATATATATATATATATATATGTATATATATATATATACATATATATATATATATATATATATATACATATATATATATATATATATATATATATATATATATATATATATATATATATATATATATATATATATATATATATAAACACACAATACATTTTCTTGTTTAATAATTTAAAACAACATAGGTTATTCAAATACCAGAATATTTATTAATTTATATCCAAAGTTTTTCGTTGGTAAACAGTACCAACATGTTTTAGGCCTATAGCTTACATTATTGTAATTTTCATTCCTGATGATGTTGGTACTGTTTGCCAATGAAAAGCTTTGGATATAAATTAATAAATATTCTTGTATTTGAATAACCTATGTTGTTTTAATATATATATATATATATATATATATATATATATATATATATATATATATAATAACTCATAGTTACAAAAATTGCTTTTAATTTATTGATTTGCATGTAGGTAGTTTTGCTATAAAATGGTTCAAGGTTTTCCCAAGTTTAGTGTTCAACATTGTACTTAAGTATGAATTGAAGACGTATATTCTATACCAAATCTTTCAAGCGTGTAACTTTTATGCGACTTCACGTCGCGTCGTGCGTACAGTCGCAGGATGCATTGTACATCACTAACGATGTTTATAGTTTGAATCAACTTGTGAAGATCTTTGCTGAGAAGATTTCCACCCCCATTCATACGTTATTGCGAAGTATTCACCCTCTAAGGATATCACATTATATCACTCTATGAATTGCCTTTTACGCGTCTTTGTTCACAAAGCGGAAGGTTTTCTATTTGTAATGGCATCTCGTCATGACGCAGTGTTCATGGCTGGATGACGCGGGGCAAGTATAAAGCATGTATCGCTGCAAAGTGTGGGAATGTACTTACAGTCAAACCACAGTTGTATGCTTCTTATGAGATGGAGGTGTGGGACAAAATAGTTAGTTGTGACGCGAAGTAAGCTGTATTTATAAAAAGACAAAAGTATCGAAAATATCCTATTTAATATCTTCTACTAGTTCACACTCATATATATATATATATATATATATATATATATATATATATATACATATATATATATATATACATATATATATATATATATATCACTTTCACTATATGTACTATGTATAACAAGAATCTTTCTTGGTATTTATGCGAGTTAACTTTCAAAGATTGATAGCATGTCCATTATCGAGCATCACTCCCGTGGGGTTGCAAGTAGACTGCAAGCAGTATGGAATTTCCGTTGTCACAAGATGTGGTGTACCGTTATTGTTCTATTTTCGGATTCACTGCACTGTGGGAGTCTTTTAAGTTTGTCTTGGGGTTAATTTTGTCTATTATTTTGAATAATTTATTTTTTTAAAATTTTATTTGTATTTGTTCGTTTATGATATTATTTTTATGCTTATAAATTTGTAGTTGTTTACAAATTGTCATTTTAAGACCTTTTTGTACTTTTTTCTTAGGTTTTTTTTATTAAAAATAAAAGATTATATGGTAAAATACTTGTTTTAACGCATAGCCCATGTTACGTTATTTATAATATTTGTAATTGTATAGTAAAAAGTGGCTAAAATAAAATATTTCTTTGTTGACCAAAGTAGGAATTGGCTTGAATTTTTTAAAAATGACTTGTTTTTTGTTATTCTCCAAATATTTAATTTTTAATATCCACATTTTGCTATTGTAAAAATTGCAGAAGGTATTATCTTTGAAAATCAATTTGTATCAAACTTTTATATTAAAAATAACAGAATGAATATCTTTCCATTTAGGCAAGCTATTTTAATAAAGCGTTGTTTAATACAGTTTAAATTCATAATCTTAAATGGCTCTTGGTTGCTAAAAAGAAAAACCTTCTATCTTATTTACTTTCGTTTTTATTTGTTACTTTATTTATAATAACTTTTATTATTTATTAAAAGGAGCTCAAATAAAATTTTCTATTTTTACTGAAGTAGGAATTTGCATCAATTTTTTCTATTACTTTTTGTGATCTTTAAAAAGCTCTAAAGTTTTAGTTTTCAATATCAACATTTTGGGATTATAAAAATTGCAAAATCTGCTATCTTTGAAACGCAATTTGTATGAAACTTTTATGTTGAAATTAAGGCAAAGGGACATAAAAATTCCAATTTTAGGAAAGCCATTTGAGTTTTGTGTTCTTAGAAAACAGTTTAAATGTAATTTCCTAAATGGTAGTACTCCTGATCTTTGCTGCTAAAAAGAAAAACATCCTATCTTATTTAGTATAGTTATTATCATTTTCCCTATGAGAATGTCTTTATGACTCGCCCTGTGTTTACTTGGAGAGTTTTTATGAGCTTAGGTGCTACATATCTTATACAGCAGTGGATCCGAGGAAGAATATCAAGGCACATTGAAACATCTAATCTCGGTTCGTGAACGCAGCCATCTGTTGCCTACTTGACCTTATAAACGGATCCAGGTTTATTGGAAAGAGGCCTAGAACACGTTTCTTGTTGACCTTGCTACACCTAGAGACCATCAAATCAGACTACCCTTATCACCATCACTTTTTATTAGTTCCGAGGCATCCTTACTTGGATTAAACCATACTCTGACTAAGTAGCCTAAATTCACGTCTCCTTTGGCAATTTTAGATCACTTCAAATTAAGATAAGCTAAACTTCAGGTAAGTATACAAATGTGGGGTTTACCTAACTTTACCGGGACAGTCTTATTCCTTTTTTATTATTTTTTTTTCAATTCTTCCTATTAGCTCACACTATCCTTTAATATAGTACTAAACTTTCAGTACGTTTTTATCTATCCAATGAAGTTAGAATATTTTTTAAAATTTCTTAGCCCAACATTCTGTACAAAGAAAAAAAATGGAAAACTGCAAGGAAATTAGCTTTCTATTTGGCCACGTAATATTGTGATTCTGACGAATGTATATACATATTTATAATAATTGTTTTATAAGAAAATCTAAATAAAATTTTGTTTTTCTCGACCCCAGTAGAAATTTACATTAATTTTTTTTTTTTTATTTAGTTGTTTCATATATTGTAATACGTTTACCATTTGTCTGGAAAAATTAGTTCTTTCTGATTCGGGTCTTTCCAATTTCATTTGTTATTTTGGATTGGATTTTTAAGAATTTTTTACTCAATTGATATTTCTATTTAGCTCTTTGTGCCGCATAAACTCATACATCGGGTTGTAGTTTTCGCTTATATTTTGTGTATTGTTATTATTATTATTAATATTATGTATCATATTTTAATACAATCATATTGAAAATGTTGGTGAAAAGTTTGAGAAAAGGAAGGAAAGTCACAATACATTTAATAAGTAAACTTTATATACGGGAGGGAAATACAAAACTTAACAAAGCGGGGCTGCACAAATATTTTGCCCGAGGCATGGAGAGCTGCTGCAGCGGGTCACTTGTAACGTTGTTTCTCTCAACATTTAATTACTGGAATGATTAAAGGTGGGACAATTTAAAAGGGGAAGTTTTAAATAACTTAACTTATTTTTAACAAATATATACTTTCCAGCGTGAGAAAAAAATTGCCAATAAAAGCACAAAGTCCAAGCTATGTGGAAAACCTTTAAACATCATTTACACTTCAACAATCTAGTATTCGTAGATTATTTAAATGGGTAAAAAATATTAGGAGAATATGAAACGAATTGATACTCATTATTTTAAAAAAAAACAAATAAAAGACTATTCCAAATCGCTTTGCACGTACATTTAACAATAATGATCCTCATAAAGTTCCCAGAAAGTGTGCCTCTAATACAGATGCACTTCCTAGCACTTACTAAGAAGGCTCAGCACGTTCTAAAACTCCCCTAAAAGGTACCTAATCGAACCAAACTGAAATAACATTAATCCGAATAGGTTTCAAGTGTTAAATGAATTCTACTTTGAAATCACAAATTTTAAATTGTGTTTTTACAATAACAATATAAGCTAGATTTAGAAAAGTAAGCAAGATTTTTTGGGAGGGGGAGCAGAAGCAGAACGGAAATGATATATTATTGCAAGATTCGATAAGTCACTGCGACTATGGGTAGCTTGACGGCTAAGCGATATTATTTTATATCTTTTATACCATTTATTTATTAAATAATTTGTAAATTCCTTCTATTAGCTTTTAGTCGTTAAAATACGTTTTTATTCAACCAATCAAGTTCAAATATTTTTTTTTGAACCTGTAGTGGATGACTTTTGATGTTAATACAGTTTTAAGAATAATAATTCATAAATTAAATTTAAATAATTTTAGTTTTATATGGGAGAAAAATTATTCACAGAAGGGGCTTGTTATGCAATATAGGTATTTCGTTCCATTTGATTTAAAATAAGTGATAACTTATGTTTCATTAAACAGCTGATTTTGTTATGGCTTATGTGATAGAACAGCTATTTTAACGCTTAAGTGATGCTACATTATTTCTATTACTTGTAATTATTTTATAAAAAGTAGCCTAACTAAAAAAACATTTTTCTTTGTTAAACTAAGTAAGAATTGACTTTAAAATTTGTATTTATATTACTTTTTGTTGTTCTGTAATGGCAGCTAAATGTAAATCTACATTGGTACTGTACACTCGTCAGAGCCTACTCTTTGTTCTGTAATGGCAGATAAATGTAAATCTACATTGGTACTGTACACTCGTCAGAGCCTACTCTTTGTTCTGTAATGGCAGCTAAATGTAAATCTACATTGGTACTGTACACTCGTCAGAGCCTACTCTTTGTTCTGTAATGGCAGCTAAATGTAAATCTACATTGGTACTGTACACTCGTCAGAGCCTACTCTTTGTTCTGTAATGGCAGCTAAATGTAAATCTACATTGGTACTGTACACTCGTCAGAGCCTACTCTTTGTTCTGTAATGGCAGCTAAATGTAAATCTACATTGGTACTGTACACTCGTCAGAGCCTACTCTTTGTTCTGTAATGGCAGCTAAATGTAAATCTACATTGGTACTGTACACTCGTCAGAGCCTACTCTTTGTTCTGTAATGGCAGCTAAATGTAAATCTACATTGGTACTGTACACTCGTCAGAGCCTACTCTTTGTTCTGTAATGGCAGCTAAATGTAAATCTACGTTGGTACTGTACACTCGTCAGAGCCTACTCTTTGTTCTGTAATGGCAGCTAAATGTAAATCTACATTGGTACTGTACACTCGTCAGAGCCTACTCTTTGTTCTGTAATGGCAGCTAAATGTAAATCTACATTGGTACTGTACACTCGTCAGAGCCTACTCTTTGTTCTGTAATGGCAGCTAAATGTAAATCTACATTGGTACTGTACACTCGTCAGAGCCTACTCTTTGGGTTTCCACAAAAAGGCGCGGTCTAAAGTTTGTAATATTTCCTTTAAAGATGTTGAAACCATGAAAAAATTCGCGTGGTTTGCAGTAATTTTAACTTATTTGAAGCAAAACCGCTATTGTTTTGTTTCTGAAAACACAATACCGAATCTAAGTAGGAAATAAAAACTATTTTATGGTTTTTCATCCAGAGTCATGTGAGTGAACGTAGCGATAACGCTTAAAGTTTTGAGATTCTTGCCCGCTCGCGTTCGTTGGCTGTGATCCTTATTATGTATTCTGACTCAAGCCCGCGGCAGTTTTCAATTCACCAACTTTTCTTGCTTTAATTTATAGCCTGGAGCCTCCTGCGTTCAGAATATTAAACTGAATTAAATGTTTTTTTATGTTAGCTAAAGCAAAGACGTAATTTATAGCGACAGAATAAAAAAGCAATTGAGATGAACGAATTAAAGATAAAATGATGTAATTAGAGGCTTCTCGATAGGGACGATAACGAAATTTTAGAGATCTAAAAACGAATATTATAACAAAAATGTTTTAGATAATTTTTTTTAAAAATATCATTTTTATTGATAGCGTTTGTCTATGGTGATCGGAACATATAAGCTTTCACTGTATGACAGTAAAAGATACACATTTTGTAGGGATAGTACAATGTTCATTTGTTCACGTTGTAAATATCACCAGTTGCTAAAACAAGATAAAATCAGGAGGAGAACATGTGAAGGGTTCAATCCAAAATTATAACGTAAGGGGTAGAACCACCGCAAATATCTCACTCAGGAATTTATGAATTAATGCAACTTTCAGAGCCTATAATATTAAGATTTTATAATAATAAAAGACGGTTGATATTAAAGTCAATTACATTTATTTTTAATATAACGGCGACGCTTCGACAGTTTGTTTGTCATCTTCATCAGGTCTCTCTCAGTAACAGTTATGACTTGACATGTACAAACATCTTTTAGACTTTCAAGTGAGCTCCAGTCACAAACATTCTGTCATTTGAATGACTTATCTAAAACAAAAACGATGACGTCAAACGGCCCTAATTTATTACGTTGTGAGTAGGATTGGAGGTAGGAAATAGAGCAATTGTCAATATTTCGAAAATAAATGCTTTAACTGCACCACTATCGAAACCGCTTCAGTACCTTCCTACGTGACCCTTTGCCGTTTGTAATATAATCGGTTAACTCTTGCAAATAAACATATCTCTAGAGGAACTTTATCATATGAAGCATAAGGGGTTATTAGTACCTCTTAGGTTCTATATAGACTAACCTATAAAAGTCTCCGTTATCATTGAAGAAATATTCTCAAAAACGTTTAAAAACAACGTAATAGCAGAAACCGATGGCTGAGCCAATCTTTTAGAAACTAAGTTCTAGAGGAGAGCAAATCTTTACTGTCATCGGAAATTTGAATCTTGTAAATTTTTGTAATCTTTTGAGACTTTAAAATCTTTATTACAAACAACAAACTGCAGAACGCATAAAGTTTTACACAGAACAATGATTTTCCCTCAACATAAAATACTATCTCCAACAGAACAAATAATGTCAGCTAGTATTTTTCCTTTAATGACACTTTAATAGTAAAATTCCATCACAGTTTCGGAATAGTGCGCGCGGATTAAGTAAACAAATACATATACAACGAACAGAAATATTCTTTTATTGCGTCATTGTGTTGTTTTAAAATTCATATTTCGTTTGGTTTCCTCGCTAATGCACATTTTATATCCGAAACAACATGGCTGTTTCAAGAAAACTACATGATACGTCACTGCATGTTTTGCTACGTCACTACATGATACCAAAGGAAGCCCTATCATTTGGGAAGGGACCCCAATGTCTAGGAGAGTGAACTACAAAATAAAAACATGGGTAGTTTGGGCTCTTAGCTTCAGAGAAAGCAACTAAGCTAGGGGATGGAAACCCTGATAAAAAATGACTTGGCCCACCAGTTACTGCTTGAGCGTAGGGCTAACAACCCTACATCGTAAAAACTCTTGTTACGAAACCAAACGATGTAATAATAAAGGATGGATTAAAAGGCAAAAGAAAACGGAACTCGAACCTGGTTTTAGCAACATGGAATGTTCGGACAATGTTACAGCCTGGAAAAAAGACTGAAGTGGTTGAACAGCTATTTAAATTTAACATTGACGCAGTGGCCCTACAGGAGATTAGATGGGGAGGGCAAGGTAGACTTGATAAGAAAGAATATACCATACTGTACAGTGGAGCAGCAAAAACTGGACAAAGAGGAACAGGATTCATGCTTACAAAGAGACTATGCCGTAGTTTATTGCTATTCGATCCCATTAATGATAGAATGTGCAAGATGCGCTTGAGGGGAAAATTTAGAAATACAACTTTGATCTCTGCCTATTCACCAACTGAAGACAGTGATGAAGATGGAAAAACACTTTTCTACCAACAATTAGAAAATGCTCTTCTATGTAGTACCAAATAACACACAAATTATACTTGGTGATCTAAAAGCCCAAGTGGGTAAGGAG
This sequence comes from Prosapia bicincta, assembly GCA_036971475.1. Classification (NCBI taxonomy): domain Eukaryota; kingdom Metazoa; phylum Arthropoda; class Insecta; order Hemiptera; family Cercopidae; genus Prosapia; species Prosapia bicincta. The sequence continues at coordinate 18,281,646 of JBAIZL010000006.1, read as the reverse complement.
AATTTTACACAAACTGTTGCTGGAACCTACTCACATCATAACATAACGAATGATAATGGTAAACATTTGTGTGAATTTGCTGAAGCAAACAACATGATAATAAAAAGTACTTGCTTCCCGCACAAAAAAATACACATTGGAACTTGGAAAGCCCCAAATGGCACATTAACCCAAATTGATCACGTACTCATTTCAAAACGCCATTCTTCCTCAGTGACTGATGTCAGAACGGCCAGAGGACCAAATTATGATTCACACCACTTTTTGGTGAAAATTAAATATAAAGAGCGACTGGCATGATTGTGACAACAGAAATTATATAAAAGAAGGCACTGGAACCTAGAAAAATTTAAAGATCCTGACACATTAGAAGGATTTAGAGAACTGAGCGATAGAAAAATGTTAGAAATGTTACTAAAAGAGGGTATGAAAATGAGAAAACAGGAATAGAAGTAAAGTGGTCTAAAATTAGCAGAATCATTGAGGAAACGGCGAGTGATGTGATTGTTGAGAAAATGAGGGGACGTGGTGAGGAATGGTTCGATGACGAATGTCGTGAGGTGCTAAGAATAAGAAATGCATAAAGACTGATAATGTTACAGCACGCTACAAGACAGAACACCTCAGATTACCAACTAAGCCGTAGAAGAGCAAAAAAGTTCATATGTGAAAAGAAAAAAGCCTTTCTATCGAAGCAAGTAGTGCAAATTGAGGAACTGAGAAGTAATAACGAATCCAGGAAATTCTAGGGTGCTGTTCAGTATATAAATAGAGGTTTCCACCCTAAAACCGACTCGTGCAAGTATGAAGATGGTAGAGTAGTGGATGGGAAGGCGGAAGCTATTGGCAGATGGACAGAATACTTTGGTGATCTGTCTAACGCGGGAACTCAGACGATAGACACGGACAATAATACCTTCAGCCGAATGGAATTGACAAATGAGGATGACATTGATCCACCAGACATGGATGACTTCATGGAGTCGAATGAAAAGCTGAAAAGAAATAGAGCACCTGGTGAAGACTCACTTGTGGCCGAAATTTTTTAAAAGGTGTAAAGAAATTGTACAGTCACAATTATATTCCCTGATCCTAGACATATGGGAAAGAGAACGCATGTCTAGAAAATGGAGAACTAGTCTCATATGTCCTGTTTTTAAAAAGGGGGACAAATTGGAATGCAGTAATTATCGTGGAATATCTCTGCTCAGGGTAGCATACAAAATATTTTCAAACATAATACTGAAAAAGATCAACGTCTTTGCTGAAAACATCATAATAGATTATCAATGCGGATTCCGACAGGGAAGTGGAACTACCTATAAGATATTTATTTTAAGACAGTTACTCGAGAGGAATATAAAATTGACCTTCATCTTCTTTTTATTGACTATCGGCAGGATTTTGACAGTGTCAACAGAGCAAAATTGCTCGAAATTCTAAAGAAATTCAATGTACCAAACAAGTTGATCAGACTGATCAACATGACATTGTGTGATAGTGACGGCAAAGTTGTTGTCATAGGCGGCAGTATGAGACCCGAATTCCCTATTCTGACTGGCGTGAGACAAGGCGATTCCCTGTCTGCTACCCTCTTCAATCTGGCATTACATGACGTTTTGAGGAGGATTAACGTTTCAGGAAATATCATGCATTCATGCAGTCAAATATGTGCATATGATGATGATATATACTTGGTTGCCAGGAATATTTCATCACTCAAAGAAACTTTTAATATAATCAATAATGAAAGTAAAAATATAGGTATCTGTATAAATGAGGGAAAAACTAAATATATGAGTACAAGCAGAGGGTGTAGCAGTACGACTATAGATATCGATGGTAATTCCTTTGAAAAATTAAACCGTTTCACATATTTGGGCTCGGAAGTGAATGATGAAAATAACAATAAATGAATGCATACTTCGCAAATATAAAGCTATTTAAAAGTACGCTGTTGTCTTAAAACACTAAGGTACGACTCTATAAAACCTTAATTCGGCCAGTTCTAACGTATGGAGAGGAGACGTGGACTTTAACCGCCGCGATGAAAAATCAGTTGGCATTGTTTGAGTGTAAGCTTTTAAGAGATATTTATGGTCCGGTCCACGATTTACAAACAGTTGTGTGGAAGCTTCGATCTAATGCCGAGTTGTATTTCTTATACAAAGACGCAAATGTGGCCCATTTTATTAAAACGCGACCTAGAAGGGCCACATCATAAAAATGCCCACCAATAGAATGCTGAACAAACTTTTACATGGCACTATGATTGGCAAATGAAGAGTTGGCCGACCAAGAAAACGATGGCTACAGGACCTTGAGGAAGATTTAAGGGTACTTGGCATTGCAGCATGGAAACCGAAGGGTAAGGATAGAAGTACATGGCGGGACATTGTTAAGGAAGCCAAGGCCCACCCCGGGCTGTAGCGCTACGTAGTAATAGTAGTAGTAGTCGGCTACAATGTTTGAGGGTACTCGGCATTACAGCATGGAAACAGAAGGCTAAGGGGAGAAGTACATGGCGGGACATTGTTAAGGAAGCCAAGGCCCACCCCGGGCTGTAGCGCTACGTAGTAGTAGTAGTAGTAGTCGGCTACAATGTTTGAGGGTACTCAACATTATAGCATGGAAACAGAAGGCTAAGGATAGAAGTACTTGGCGGGACATTGTTAAGGAAGCCAAGGCTCACCCCGGGCTGTAGCGCTACGTAGTAGTAGTAGTAGTAGTAGTCGGCTACAATGTTTGAGGGTACTCGGCATTACAGCATGGAAACAGAAGGCTAAGGATAGAAGTACATGGCGGGACATTGTTAAGGAAGCCAAGGCCCACCCCGGGCTGTAGCGCTACGTAGTAATAGTAGTAGTAGTCGGCTACAATGTTTGAGGGTACTTGGCATTACAGCATGGAAACAGAAGGCTAAGGGGAGAAGTACATGGCGGGACATTGTTAAGGAAGCCAAGGCCCACCCCGGGCTGTAGCGCTACGTAGTAGTAGTAGTAGTAGTAGTCGGCTACAATGTTTGAGGGTACTCAACATTATAGCATGGAAACAGAAGGCTAAGGATAGAAGTACTTGGTGGGACATTGTTAAGGAAGCCAAGGCTCACCCCGGGCTGTAGCGCTACGTAGTAGTAGTAGTAGTAGTAGTCGGCTACAATGTTTGAGGGTACTCGGCATTACAGCATGGAAACAGAAGGCTAAGGATAGAAGTACATGGCGGGACATTGTTAAGGAAGCCAAGACCCACCCCGGGCTGTAGGGCTACGTAGTAATAGTAGTAGTAGTCGGCTACAATGTTTGAGGGTACTCGGCATTACAGCATGGAAACAGAAGGCTAAGGATAGAAGTACATGGCGGGACATTGTTAAGGAAGCCAAGGCCCACCCCGGGCTGTAGGGCTACGTAGTAATAGTAGTAGTAGTCGGCTACAATGTTTGAGGGTACTCGGCATTACAGCATGGAAACAGAAGGCTAAGGGGAGAAGTACATGGCGGGACATTGTTAAGGAAGCCAAGGACCACCCCGGGTTGTAGCGCTACGTAGTAGTAGTAGTAGTAGTCGGCTACAATGTTTGAGGGTACTCAACATTATAGAATGGAAACAGAAGGCTAAGGATAGAAGTACATGGCGGGACATTGTTAAGGAAGCCAAGGCTCACCCCGGGCTGTAGCACTACGTAGTAGTAGTAGTAGTAAACGGCTACAATGTTTGAGGGTACTCGGCATTACAGCATGGAAACAGAAGGCTAAGGATAGAAATACATGGCGGAACATTGTTAAGGAAGCCAAGGCCCACCCCGGGCTGTAGCGCTACGTAGTAATAGTAGTAGTAGTCGGCTACAATGTTTGAGGGTACTCGGCATTACAGCAAGGAAACAGAAGTCTAAGGATAGAAGTACATGGCGAGGCATTGTTAAGGAAGCCAAGGCCCGCCCCGGGCTGTAGCGCTACGTAGTAGTAGTAGTAGTAGCAGTCGGCTACAATGTTTGAGGGTACTCGGCATTACAGCATGGAAACAGAAGGCTAAGGATAGAAGTACATGGCGAGACATTGTTAAGGAAGCCAAGGCCCTCCCCGGGCTGTAGCGCTAAGTAGTAGTAATAGTAGTAGTAGTCGGCTACAATGTTTGAGGGTACTCAACATTATAGCATGGAAGCAGAAGGCTAAGGATAGAAGTACATGGCGGGACATTGTTAAGGAAGCCAAGGCCCACCCCGGGCTGTAGAGCTACGTAGTAATAGTAGTAGTAGTCGTCTACAATGTTTGAGGGTACTCGGCATTACAGCATGGAAACAGAAGGCTAAGGATAGAAATACATGGCGGAACATTGTTAAGGAAGCCAAGGCCCACCCCGGGCTGTAGCGCTACGTAGTAATAGTAGTAGTAGTCGGCTACAATGTTTGAGGGTACTCGGCATTACAGCAAGGAAACAGAAGTCTAAGGATAGAAGTACATGGCGAGACATTGTTAAGGAAGCCAAGGCCCGCCCCGGGCTGTAGCGCTACGTAGTAGTAGTAGTAGTAGTAGTCGGCTACAATGTTTGAGGGTACTCGGCATTACAGCATGGAAACAGAAGGCTAAGGATAGAAGTACATGGCGAGACATTGTTAAGGAAGCCAAGGCCCGCCCCGGGCTGTAGCGCTACGTAGTAGTAATAGTAGTAGTAGTCGGCTACAATGTTTGAGGGTACTCAACATTATAGCATGGAAACAGAAGGCTAAGGATAGAAGTACATGGCGGGACATTGTTAAGGAAGCCATAGCCCACCCCGGGCTGTAGGGCTACGTAGTAATAGTAGTAGTAGTCGTCTACAATGTTTGAGGGTACTCGGCATTACAGCATGGAAACAGAAGGCTAAGGGGAGAAGTACATGGCGGGACATTGTTAAGGAAGCCAAGGCCCACCCCGGGTTGTAGCGCTACGTAGTAGTAGTAGTAGTAGTCGGCTACAATGTTTGAGGGTACTCAACATTATAGCATGGAAACAGAAGGCTAAGGATAGAAGTACATGGCGGGACATTGTTAAGGAAGCCAAGGCTCACCCCGGGCTGTAGCGCTACGTAGTAGTAGTAGTAGTAGTCGGCTACAATGTTTGAGGGTACTCGGCATTACAGCATGGAAACAGAAGGCTAAGGATAGAAGTACATGGCGGAACATTGTTAAGGAAGCCAAGGCCCACCCCGGGCTGTAGCGCTACGTAGTAGTAGTAGTAGTAGTCGGCTACAATGTTTGAGGGTACTCGGCATTACAGCAAGGAAACAGAAGTCTAAGGATAGAAGTACGTGGCGAGATATTGTTAAGGAAGCCAAGGCCCGCCCCGGGCTGTAGCGCTACGTAGTAGTAGTAGTAATAGTCGTCGGCTACAATGTTTGAGGGTACTCGGCATTACAGCATGGAAACAGAAGGCTAAGGATAGAAGTACATGGCGAGACATTGTTAAGGAAGCCAAGGCCCGCCCCGGGCTGTAGCGCTACGTAGTAGTAGTAGTCAGCTACAATGTTTGAGGGTACTCGGCATTACAGCATGGAAACAGAAGGCTAAGGATAGTAGTACATGGCGAGACATGGTTAAGGAAGACAAGGCCCGCCCCGGGCTGTAGCGCTACGTAGTAGTAGTAGTAGGCTACAATGTTTGAGGGTACTCGGCATTACAGCATGGAAACAGAAGGCTAAGGATAGAAGTACATGGCGGAACATTGTTAAGGAAGCCAAGGCCCACACCGGACTGTAGCGCTACGTAGTAGTAGTAGTAGTCGGCTACAATGTTTGAGGGTACTCGGCATTACAGCATGGAAACAGAAGGCTAAGGGGAGAAGTACATGGCGGGACATTGTTAAGGAAGCCAAGGCCCACCCCGGGCTGTAGCGCTACGTAGTAGTAGTAGTCGGCTACAATGTTTGAGGGTACTCAACATTATAGCATGGAAACAGAAGGCTAAGGATAGAAGTACATGGCGGGACATTGTTAAAGAAGCCAAGGCCCACCCCGGGCTGTAGGGCTACGTAGTAATAGTAGTAGTAGTCGGCTACAATGTTTGAGGGTACTCGGCATTACAGCATGGAAACAGAAGGCTAAGGGGAGAAGTACATGGCGGGACATTGTTAAGGAAGCCAAGGCCCACCCCGGGCTGTAGGGCTACGTAGTAATAGTAGTAGTAGTCGGCTACAATGTTTGAGGGTACTCGGCATTACAGCATGGAAACAGAAGGCTAAGGGGAGAAGTACATGGCGGGACATTGTTAAGGAAGCCAAGGCCCACCTCGAGTTGTAGCGCTACGTAGTAGTAGTAGTAGTAGTCGGCTACAATGTTTGAGGGTACTCAACATTATAGAATGGAAACAAAAGGCTAAGGATAGAAGTACATGGCGGGACATTGTTAAGGAAGCAAAGGCTCACCCCGGGCTGTAGCACTACGTAGTAGTAGTAGTAGTAGTCGGCTACAATGTTTGAGGGTACTCGGCATTACAGCATGGAAACAGAAGGCTAAGGATAGAAGTACATGGCGGAACATTGTTAAGGAAGCCAAGGCCCACCCCGGGCTGTAGCGCTACGTAGTAATAGTAGTAGTAGTCGGCTACAATGTTTGAGGGTACTCGGCACTACAGCATGGAAACAGAAGTCTAAGGATAGAAGTACATGGCGTAACATTGTTAAGGAAGCCAAGGCCCACCCCGGGCTGTAGCGCTACGTAGTAATAGTAGTAGTAGTCGGCTACAATGTTTGAGGGTACTCGGCACTACAGCATGGAAACAGAAGGCTAAAGATAGAAGTACATGGCGGAACATTGTTAAGGAAGCCAAGGCCCACCCCGGGCTGTAGCGCTACGTAGTAATAGTAGTAGTAGTCGGCTACAATGTTTGAGGGTACTCGGCATTACAGCAAGGAAACAGAAGTCTAAGGATAGAAGTACATGGCGAGACATTGTTAAGGAAGCCAAGGCCCGCCCCGGGCTGTAGCGCTACGTAGTAGTAGTAGTAGTAGTATTCGGCTACAATGTTTGAGGGTACTCGGCATTACAGCATGGAAACAGAAATCTAAGGGGAGAAGTACATGGCGGGACATTGTTAAGGAAGCCAAGGCCCACCCCGGGTTGTAGCGCTACGTAGTAGTAGTAGTAGTAGTCGGCTACAATGGTTGAGGGTACTCAACATTATAGCATGGAAACAGAATGCTAAGGTTAGAAGTACATGGCGGGACATTGTTAAGGAAGCCAAGGCTCACCCCGGGCTGTAGCGCTACGTAGTAGTAATAGTAGTAGTCGGCTACAATGTTTGAGGGTACTCGGCATTACAGCAAGGAAACAGAAGTCTAAGGATAGAAGTACATGGCGAGACATTGTTAAGGAAGCCAAGGCCCGCCCCGGGCTGTAGCGCTACGTAGTAGTAGTAGTAATAGTAGTCGGCTACAATGTTTGAGGGTACTCGGCATTACAGCATGGAAACAGAAGGCTAAGGATAGAAGTACATGGCGAGACATTGTTAAGGAAGCCAAGGCCCACCCCGGGCTGTAGCGCTACGTAGTAGTAGTAGTAGTAGTCGGCTACAATGTTTGAGGGTACTCGGCATTACAGCAAGGAAACAGAAGTCTAAGGATAGAAGTACATGGCGAGACATTGTTAAGGAAGCCAAGGCCCGCCCGGGGCTGTAGCGCTACGTAGTAGTAGTAGTAATAGTCGTCGGCTACAATGTTTGAGGGTACTTGGCATTACAGCATGGAAACAGAAGGCTAAGGATAGAAGTACATGGCGAGACATTGTTAAGGAAGCCAAGGCCCGCCCCGGGCTGTAGCGCTACGTAGTAGTAGTAGTCAGCTACAATGTTTGAGGGTACTCGGCATTACAGCATGGAAACAGAAGGCTAAGGATAGAAATACATGGCGGAACATTGTTAAGGAAGCCAAGGCCCACCCCGGGCTGTAGCGCTACGTAGTAATAGTAGTAGTAGTCGGCTACAATGTTTGAGGGTACTCGGCATTACAGCAAGGAAACAGAAGTCTAAGGATAGAAGTACATGGCGAGGCATTGTTAAGGAAGCCAAGGCCCGCCCCGGGCTGTAGCGCTACGTAGTAGTAGTAGTAGTAGCAGTCGGCTACAATGTTTGAGGGTACTCGGCATTACAGCAAGGAAACAGAAGTCTAAGGATAGAAGTACATGGCGAGACATTGTTAAGGAAGCCAAGGCCCGCCCCGGGCTGTAGCGCTACGTAGTAGTAGTAGTAATAGTAGTCGGCTACAATGTTTGAGGGTACTCGGCATTACAGCATGGAAACAGAAGGCTAAGGATAGAAGTACATGGCGAGACATTGTTAAGGAAGCCAAGGCCCACCCCGGGCTGTAGCGCTACGTAGTAGTAGTAGTAGTAGTCGGCTACAATGTTTGAGGGTACTCGGCATTACAGCAAGGAAACAGAAGTCTAAGGATAGAAGTACATGGCGAGACATTGTTAAGGAAGCCAAGGCCCGCCCGGGGCTGTAGCGCTACGTAGTAGTAGTAGTAATAGTCGTCGGCTACAATGTTTGAGGGTACTTGGCATTACAGCATGGAAACAGAAGGCTAAGGATAGAAGTACATGGCGAGACATTGTTAAGGAAGCCAAGGCCCGCCCCGGGCTGTAGCGCTACGTAGTAGTAGTAGTCAGCTACAATGTTTGAGGGTACTCGGCATTACAGCATGGAAACAGAAGGCTAAGGATAGAAATACATGGCGGAACATTGTTAAGGAAGCCAAGGCCCACCCCGGGCTGTAGCGCTACGTAGTAATAGTAGTAGTAGTCGGCTACAATGTTTGAGGGTACTCGGCATTACAGCAAGGAAACAGAAGTCTAAGGATAGAAGTACATGGCGAGGCATTGTTAAGGAAGCCAAGGCCCGCCCCGGGCTGTAGCGCTACGTAGTAGTAGTAGTAGTAGCAGTCGGCTACAATGTTTGAGGGTACTCGGCATTACAGCATGGAAACAGAAGGCTAAGGATAGAAGTACATGGCGAGACATTGTTAAGGAAGCCAAGGCCCTCCCCGGGCTGTAGCGCTACGTAGTAGTAATAGTAGTAGTAGTCGGCTACAATGTTTGAGGGTACTCAACATTATAGCATGGAAGCAGAAGGCTAAGGATAGAAGTACATGGCGGGACATTGTTAAGGAAGCCAAGGCCCACCCCGGGCTGTAGAGCTACGTAGTAATAGTAGTAGTAGTCGTCTACAATGTTTGAGGGTACTCGGCATTACAGCATGGAAACAGAAGGCTAAGGATAGAAATACATGGCGGAACATTGTTAAGGAAGCCAAGGCCCACCCCGGGCTGTAGCGCTACGTAGTAATAGTAGTAGTAGTCGGCTACAATGTTTGAGGGTACTCGGCATTACAGCAAGGAAACAGAAGTCTAAGGATAGAAGTACATGGCGAGACATTGTTAAGGAAGCCAAGGCCCACCCCGGGCTGTAGCGCTACGTAGTAGTAGTAGTAGTAGTAGTCGGCTACAATGTTTGAGGGTACTCGGCATTACAGCATGGAAACAGAAGGCTAAGGATAGAAGTACATGGCGAGACATTGTTAAGGAAGCCAAGGCCCGCCCCGGGCTGTAGCGCTACGTAGTAGTAATAGTAGTAGTAGTCGGCTACAATGTTTGAGGGTACTCAACATTATAGCATGGAAACAGAAGGCTAAGGATAGAAGTACATGGCGGGACATTGTTAAGGAAGCCAAAGCCCACCCCGGGCTGTAGGGCTACGTAGTAATAGTAGTAGTAGTCGTCTACAATGTTTGAGGGTACTCGGCATTACAGCATGGAAACAGAAGGCTAAGGGGAGAAGTACATGGCGGGACATTGTTAAGGAAGCCAAGGCCCACCCCGGGTTGTAGCGCTACGTAGTAGTAGTAGTAGTAGTCGGCTACAATGTTTGAGGGTACTCAACATTATAGCATGGAAACAGAAGGCTAAGGATAGAAGTACATGGCGGGACATTGTTAAGGAAGCCAAGGCTCACCCCGGGCTGTAGCGCTACGTAGTAGTAGTAGTAGTAGTCGGCTACAATGTTTGAGGGTACTCGGCATTACAGCATGGAAACAGAAGGCTAAGGATAGAAGTACATGGCGGAACATTGTTAAGGAAGCCAAGGCCCACCCCGGGCTGTAGCGCTACGTAGTAGTAGTAGTAGTAGTCGGCTACAATGTTTGAGGGTACTCGGCATTACAGCAAGGAAACAGAAGTCTAAGGATAGAAGTACATGGCGAGATATTGTTAAGGAAGCCAAGGCCCGCCCCGGGCTGTAGCGCTACGTAGTAGTAGTAGTAATAGTCGTCGGCTACAATGTTTGAGGGTACTCGGCAATACAGCATGGAAACAGAAGGCTAAGGATAGAAGTACATGGCGAGACATTGTTAAGGAAGCCAAGGCCCGCCCCGGGCTGTAGCGCTACGTAGTAGTAGTAGTCAGCTACAATGTTTGAGGGTACTCGGCATTACAGCAACGAAACAGAAGTCTAAGGATAGAAGTACATGGCGAGACATTGTTAAGGAAGCCAAGGCCCGCCCCGGGCTGTAGCGCTACGTAGTAGTAGTAGTAGTAGTAGTCGGCTACAATGTTTGAGGGTACTCGGCATTACAGCATGGAAACAGAAGGCTAAGGGGAGAAGTACATGGCGGGACATTGTTAAGGAAGCCAAGGCCCACCCCGGGTTGTAGCGCTACGTAGTAGTAGTAGTAGTAGTCGGCTACAATGTTTGAGGGTACTCAACATTATAGCATGGAAACAGAATGCTAAGGTTAGAAGTACATGGCGGGACATTGTTAAGGAAGCCAAGGCTCACCCCGGGCTGTAGCGCTACATAGTAGTAATAGTAGTAGTCGGCTACAATGTTTGAGGGTACTCGGCATTACAGCAAGGAAACAGAAGTCTAAGGATAGAAGTACATGGCGAGACATTGTTAAGGAAGCCAAGGCCCGCCCCGGGCTGTAGCGCTACGTAGTAGTAGTAGTAATAGTAGTCGGCTACAATGTTTGAGGGTACTCGGCATTACAGCATGGAAACAGAAGGCTAAGGATAGAAGTACATGGCGAGACATTGTTAAGGAAGCCAAGGCCCACCCCGGGCTGTAGCGCTACGTAGTAGTAGTAGTAGTAGTCGTCTACAATGTTTGAGGGTACTCGGCATTACAGCAAGGAAACAGAAGTCTAAGGATAGAAGTACATGGCGGGACATTGTTAAGGAAGCCAAGGCCCACCCCGGGCTGTAGGGCTACGTAGTAATAGTAGTAGTAGTCGTCTACAATGTTTGAGGGTACTCGGCATTACAGCATGGAAACAGAAGGCTAAGGGGAGAAGTACATGGCGGGACATTGTTAAGGAAGCCAAGGCCCACCCCGGGTTGTAGCGCTACGTAGTAGTAGTAGTAGTAGTCGGCTACAATGTTTGAGGGTACTCAACATTATAGCATGGAAACAGAAGGCTAAGGATAGAAGTACATGGCGGGACATTGTTAAGGAAGCCAAGGCTCACCCCGGGCTGTAGCGCTACGTAGTAGTAGTAGTAGTAGTCGGCTACAATGTTTGAGGGTACTCGGCATTACAGCATGGAAACAGAAGGCTAAGGATAGAAGTACATGGCGGAACATTGTTAAGGAAGCCAAGGCCCACCCCGGGCTGTAGCGCTACGTAGTAGTAGTAGTAGTAGTCGGCTACAATGTTTGAGGGTACTCGGCATTACAGCAAGGAAACAGAAGTCTAAGGCTAGAAGTACATGGCGAGATATTGTTAAGGAAGCCAAGGCCCGCCCCGGGCTGTAGCGCTACGTAGTAGTAGTAGTAATAGTCGTCGGCTACAATGTTTGAGGGTACTCGGCATTACAGCATGGAAACAGAAGGCTAAGGATAGAAGTACATGGCGAGACATTGTTAAGGAAGCCAAGGCCCGCCCCGGGCTGTAGCGCTACGTAGTAGTAGTAGTCAGCTACAATGTTTGAGGGTACTCGGCATTACAGCATGGAAACAGAAGGCTAAGGATAGAAGTACATGGCGAGACATGGTTAAGGAAGACAAGGCCCGCCCCGGGCTGTAGCGCTACGTAGTAGTAGTAGTAGGCTACAATGTTTGAGGGTACTCGGCATTACAGCATGGAAACAGAAGGCTAAGGATAGAAGTACATGGCGGAACATTGTTAAGGAAGCCAAGGCCCACCCCGGGCTGTAGCGCTACGTAGTAGTAGTAGTAGTCGGCTACAATGTTTGAGGGTACTCGGCATTACAGCATGGAAACAGAAGGCTAAGGGGAGAAGTACATGGCGGGACATTGTTAAGGAAGCCAAGGCCCACCCCGGGCTGTAGCGCTACGTAGTAGTAGTAGTCGGCTACAATGTTTGAGGGTACTCAACATTATAGCATGGAAACAGAAGGCTAAGGATAGAAGTACATGGCGGGACATTGTTAAAGAAGCCAAGGCCCACCCCGGGCTGTAGGGCTAAGTAGTAATAGTAGTAGTAGTCGGCTACAATGTTTGAGGGTACTCGGCATTACAGCATGGAAACAGAAGGCTAAGGGGAGAAGTACATGGCGGGACATTGTTAAGGAAGCCAAGGCCCACCCCGGGCTGTAGGGCTACGTAGTAATAGTAGTAGTAGTCGGCTACAATGTTTGAGGGTACTCGGCATTACAGCATGGAAACAGAAGGCTAAGGGGAGAAGTACATGGCGGGACATTGTTAAGGAAGCCAAGGCCCACCCCGAGTTGTAGCGATACGTAGTAGTAGTAGTAGTAGTCGGCTACAATGTTTGAGGGTACTCAACATTATAGAATGGAAACAGAAGGCTAAGGATAGAAGTACATGGCGGGACATTGTTAAGGAAGCAAAGGCTCACCCCGGGCTGTAGCACTACGTAGTAGTAGTAGTAGTAGTCGGCTACAATGTTTGAGGGTACTCGGCATTACAGCATGGAAACAGAAGGCTAAGGATAGAAGTACATGGCGGAACATTGTTAAGGAAGCCAAGGCCCACCCCGGGCTGTAGCGCTACGTAGTAATAGTAGTAGTAGTCGGCTACAATGTTTGAGGGTACTCGGCACTACAGCATGGAAACAGAAGTCTAAGGATAGAAGTACATGGCGTAACATTGTTAAGGAAGCCAAGGCCCACCCCGGGCTGTAGCGCTACGTAGTAATAGTAGTAGTAGTCGGCTACAATGTTTGAGGGTACTCGGCACTACAGCATGGAAACAGAAGGCTAAAGATAGAAGTACATGGCGGAACATTGTTAAGGAAGCCCAGGCCCACCCCGGGCTGTAGCGCTACGTAGTAATAGTAGTAGTAGTCGGCTACAATGTTTGAGGGTACTGGGCATTACAGCATGGAAACAGAAGGCTAAAGATAGAAGTACATGGCGGAACATTGTTAAGGAAGCCCAGGCCCACCCCGGGCTGTAGCGCTACGTAGTAATAGTAGTAGTAGTCGGCTACAATGTTTGAGGGTACTGGGCATTACAGCATGGAAACAGAAGGCTAAGGGGAGAAGTACATGGCGGGACATTGTTAAGGAAGCCAAGGCCCACCCCGGGTTGTAGCGCTACGTAGTAGTAGTAGTAGTAGTCGGCTACAATGTTTGAGGGTACTCAACATTATAGCATGGAAACAGAATGCTAAGGTTAGAAGTACATGGCGGGACATTGTTAAGGAAGCCAAGGCTCACCCCGGGCTGTAGCGCTACGTAGTAGTAATAGTAGTAGTCGGCTACAATGTTTGAGGGTACTCGGCATTACAGCAAGGAAACAGAAGTCTAAGGATAGAAGTACATGGCGAGACATTGTTAAGGAAGTCAAGGCCCGCCCCGGGCTGTAGCGCTACGTAGTAGTAGTAGTAATAGTAGTCGGCTACAATGTTTGAGGGTACTCGGCATTACAGCATGGAAACAGAAGGCTAAGGATAGAAGTACATGGCGAGACATTGTTAAGGAAGCCAAGGCCCACCCCGGGCTGTAGCGCTACGTAGTAGTAGTAGTAGTAGTCGGCTACAATGTTTGAGGGTACTCGGCATTACAGCAAGGAAACAGAAGTCTAAGGATAGAAGTACATGGCGAGACATTGTTAAGGAAGCCAAGGCCCGCCCGGGGCTGTAGCGCTACGTAGTAGTAGTAGTAATAGTCGTCGGCTACAATGTTTGAGGGTACTTGGCATTACAGCATGGAAACAGAAGGCTAAGGATAGAAGTACATGGCGAGACATTGTTAAGGAAGCCAAGGCCCGCCCCGGGCTGTAGCGCTACGTAGTAGTAGTAGTCAGCTACAATGTTTGAGGGTACTCGGCATTACAGCATGGAAACAGAAGGCTAAGGATAGAAGTACATGGCGAGACATGGTTAAGGAAGACAAGGCCCGCCCCGGGCTGTAGCGCTACGTAGTAGTAGTAGTAGGCTACAATGTTTGAGGGTACTCGGCATTACAGCATGGAAACAGAAGGCTAAGGATAGAAGTACATGGCGGAACATTGTTAAGGAAGCCAAGGCCCACCCCGGGCTGTAGCGCTACGTAGTAGTAGTAGTAGTCGGCTACAATGTTTGAGGGTACTCGGCATTACAGCATGGAAACAGAAGGCTAAGGGGAGAAGTACATGGCTGGACATTGTTAAGGAAGCCAAGGCCCACCCCGGGCTGTAGCGCTACGTAGTAGTAGTCGGCTACAATGTTTGAGGGTACTCAACATTATAGCATGGAAACAGAAGGCTAAGGATAGAAGTACATGGCGGGACATTGTTAAGGAAGCCAAGGCTCACCCCGGGCTGTAGCGCTACGTAGTAGTAGTAGTAGTAGTCGGCTACAATGTTTGAGGGTACTCGGCATTACAGCATGGAAACAGAAGGCTAAGGGGAGAAGTACATGGCGGGACATTGTTAAGGAAGCCAAGGCCCACCCCGGGCTGTAGGGCTACGTAGTAATAGTAGTAGTAGTCGGCTACAATGTTTGAGGGTACTCGGCATTACAGCATGGAAACAGAAGGCTAAGGGGAGAAGTACATGGCGGGACATTGTTAAGGAAGCCAAGGCCCACCCCGGGTTGTAACGCTACGTAGTAGTAGTAGTAGTAGTCGGCTACAATGTTTGAGGGTACTCAACATTATAGAATGGAAACAGAAGGCTAAGGATAGAAGTACATGGCGGGACATTGTTAAGGAAGCAAAGGCTCACCCCGGGCTGTAGCACTACGTAGTAGTAGTAGTAGTAGTCGGCTACAATGTTTGAGGGTACTCGGCATTACAGCATGGAAACAGAAGGCTAAGGATAGAGGTACATGGCGGAACATTGTTAAGGAAGCAAAGGCTCACCCCGGGTTGTAACGCTACGTAGTAGTAGTAGTAGTAGTCGGCTACAATGTTTGAGGGTACTCAACATTATAGAATGGAAACAGAAGACTAAGGATAGAAGTACATGGCGGAACATTGTTAAGGAAGCCAAGGCCCACCCCGGGCTGTAGGGCTACGTAGTAATAGTAGTAGTAGTCGGCTACAATGTTTGAGGGTACTCGGCATTACAGCATGGAAACAGAAGTCTAAGGATAGAAGTACATGGCGAGATATTGTTAAGGAAGCCAAGGCCCGCCCCGGGCTGTAGCGCTACGTAGTAATAGTAGTAGTAGTCGGCTACAATGTTTGAGGGTACTCGGCATTACAGCATGGAAACAGAAGGCTAAGGGGAGAAGTACATGGCGGGACATTGTTAAGGAAGCCAAGGCCCACCCCGTGATGTAGCGCTACGTAGTAATAGTAGTAGTAGTCGGCTACAATGTTTGAGGGTACTCGGCATTACAGCATGGAAACAGAAGTCTAAGGATAGAAGTACATGGCGTAACATTGTTAAGGAAGCCAAGGCCCACCCCGGGCTGTAGCGCTACGTAGTAATAGTAGTAGTAGTCGGCTACAATGTTTGAGGGTACTCGGCATTACAGCATGGAAACAGAAGTCTAAGGATAGAAGTACATGGCGTAACATTGTTAAGGAAGCCAAGGCCCACCCCGGGCTGTAGCGCTACGTAGTAATAGTAGTAGTAGTCGGCTACAATGTTTGAGGGTACTCGGCATTACAGCATGGAAACAGAAGGCTAAGGGGAGAAGTACAAGGCGGGACATTGTTAAGGAAGCCAAGGCCCACCCCGGGTTGTAGCGCTACGTAGTAGTAGTAGTAGTAGTCGGCTACAATGTTTGAGGGTACTCAACATTATAGCATGGAAACAGAAGGCTAAGGATAGAAGTACATGGCGGGACATTGTTAAGGAAGCCAAGGCTCACCCCGGGCTGTAGCGCTACGTAGTAGTAATAGTAGTAGTCGGCTACAATGTTTGAGGGTACACGGCATTACAGCAAGGAAACAGAAGTCTAAGGATAGAAGTACATGGCGAGACATTGTTAAGGAAGCCAAGGCCCGCCCCGGGCTGTAGCGCTACGTAGTAGTAGTAGTAATAGTAGTCGGCTACAATGTTTGAGGGTACTCGGCATTACAGCATGGAAACAGAAGGCTAAGGATAGAAGTACATGGCGAGACATTCTTAAGGAAGCCAAGGCCCGCCCCGGGCTGTAGCGCTACGTAGTAGTAGTAGTCAGCTACAATGTTTGAGGGTACTCGGCATTACAGCATGGAAACAGAAGGCTAAGGATAGAAGTACATGGCGAGACATGGTTAACGAAGCCAAGGCCCGCCCCGGGCTGTATCGCTACGTAGTAGTAGTAGTAGTAGTAGTAGTCGGCTACAATGTTTGAGGGTACTCGGCATTACAGCATGGAAACAGAAGGCTAAGGATAGAAGTACATGGCGGAACATTGTTAAGGAAGCCAAGGCCCACCCCGGGTTTTAGCGCTACGTAGTAATAGTAGTAGTAGTCGGCTACAATGTTTGAGGGTACTCGGCATTACAGCATGGAAACAGAAGTCTAAGGATAGAAGTACATGGCGAGACATGCTTAAGGAAGCCAAGGCCCGCCCCGGGCTGTAGCGCTACGTAGTAGTAGTAGTAGTAGTAGTAGTCGGCTACAATGTTTGAGGGTACTCGGCATTACAGCATGGAAACAGAAGGCTAAGGATAGAAGTACATGGCGAGACATTGTTAAGGAAGCCAAGGCCCGCCCCGGGCTGTAGCGCTACGTAGTAGTAGTAGTCAGCTACAATGTTTGAGGGTAAACGGCATTACAGCAAGGAAACAGAAGTCTAAGGATAGAAGTACATGGCGAGACATTGTTAAGGAAGCCAAGGCCCGCCCCGGGCTGTAGCGCTACGTAGCAGTAGTAGTAGTAGTCGGCTACAATGTTTGAGGGTACTCGGCATTACAGCAATGAAACAGAAGTCTAAGGATAGAAGTACATGGCGAGACATTGTTAAGGAAGCCAGGGCCCACCCCGGGCTGTAGCGCTACGTAGTAGTAGTAGTAGTAGTAGTAGTCGGCTACAATGTTTGAGGGTACTCGGCATTACAGCATGGAAACAGAAGGCTAAGGATAGAAGTACATGGCGAGACATTGTTAAGGAAGCCAAGGCCCGCCCCGGGCTGTAGCGCTACGTAGTAGTAGTAGTCAGCTACAATGTTTGAGGGTAAACGGCATTACAGCAAGGAAACAGAAGTCTAAGGATAGAAGTACATGGCGAGACATTGTTAAGGAAGCCAAGGCCCGCCCCGGGCTGTAGCGCTACGTAGTAATAGTAGTAGTAGTCGGCTACAATGTTTGAGGGTACTCGGCATTACAGCATGGAAACAGAAGGCTAAGGATAGAAGTACATGGCGGGATATTGTTAAGGAAGCCAAGGCCCACCCCGGGCTGTAGCGCTACGTAGTAGTAGTAGTAGTAGTAGTCGGCTACAATGTTTGAGGGTACTCGGCATTACAGCATGGAAACAGAAGGCTAAGGATAGAAGTACATGGCGGGATATTGTTAAGGAAGCCAAGGCCCACCCCGGGCTGTAGCGCTACGTAGTAGTAGTAGTAGTAGTCGGCTACAATGTTTGAGGGTACTCGGCATTACAGCATGGAAACAGAAGGCTAAGGATAGAAGTACATGGCGGGATATTGTTAAGGAAGCCAAGGCCCACCCCGGGCTGTAGCGCTACGTAGTAGTAGTAGTAGTAGTAGTCGGCTACAATGTTTGAGGGTACTCGGCATTACAGCATGGAAACAGAAGGCTAAGGATAGAAGTACATGGCGGGATATTGTTAAGGAAGCCAAGGCCCACCCCGGGCTGTAGCGCTACGTAGTAGTAGTAGTAGTAGTAGTCGGCTACAATGTTTGAGGGTACTCGGCATTACAGCATGGAAACAGAAGGCTAAGGATAGAAGTACATGGCGGGATATTGTTAAAGAAGCCAAGGCCCACCCCGGGCTGTAGCGCTACGTAGTAGTAGTAGTCAGCTACAATGTTTGAGGGTACTCGGCAATACAGCATGGAAACAGAAGGCTAAGGATAGAAGTACATGGCGGGACATTGTTAAGGAAGCCAAGGCCCACACCGGGTTGTAGCGCTACGTAGTAGTAGTAGTCGGCTACAATGTTTGAGGGTACTCGGCATTACAGCATGGAAACAGAAGGCTAAGGATAGAAGTACATGGCGGGACATTGTTAAGGAAGCCAAGGCCCACACCGGGTTGTAGCGCTACGTAGTAGTAGTAGTCGGCTACAATGTTTGAGGGTACTCGGCAATACAGCATGGAAACAGAAGGCTAAGGATAGAAGTACATGGCGGGACATTGTTAAGGAAGCCAAGGCCCACACCGGGTTGTAGCGCTACGTAGTAGTAGTAGTCGGCTACAATGTTTGAGGGTACTCGGCATTACAGCATGGAAACAGAAGGCTAAGGATAGAAGTACATGGCGGGATATTGTTAAGGAAGCCAAGGCCCACACCGGGTTGTAGCGCTACGTAGTAGTAGTAGTCGGCTACAATGTTTGAGGGTACTCGGCAATACACATGGAAACAGAAGGCTAAGGATAGAAGTACATGGCGGGACATTGTTAAGGAAGCCAAGGCCCACACCGGGTTGTAGCGCTACGTAGTAGTAGTAGTCGGCTACAATGTTTGAGGGTACTCGGCATTACAGCATGGAAACAGAAGGCTAAGGATAGAAGTACATGGCGGGATATTGTTAAGGAAGCCAAGGCCCACACCGGGTTGTAGCGCTACGTAGTAGTAGTAGTCGGCTACAATGTTTGAGGGTACTCGGCATTACAGCATGGAAACAGAAGGCTAAGGATAGAAGTACATGGCGGGATATTGTTAAGGAAGCCAAGGCCCACCCCGGGCTGTAGCGCTACGTAGTAGTAGTAGTCGGCTACAATGTTTGAGGGTACTCGGCATTACAGCAAGGAAACAGAGGTCTAAGGATAGAAGTACATGGCGGGATATTGTTAAGGAAGCCAAGGCCCACCCCGGGCTGTAGCGCTACGTAGTAGTAGTAGTCGGCTACAATGTTTGAGGGTACTCGGCAATACAGCATGGAAACAGAAGGCTAAGGATAGAAGTACATGGCGGGATATTGTTAAGGAAGCCAAGGCCCACCCCGGGCTGTAGCGCTACGTAGTAGTAGTAGTCGGCTACAATGTTTGAGGGAACTCGGCATTACAGCATGGAAACAGAAGGCTAAGGATAGAAGTACATGGCGAGACATTGTTAAGGAAGCCAAGGCCCACCCCGGGCTGTAGCGCTACGTAGTAGTAGTAGTAGTCGGCTACAATGTTTGAGGGAACTCGGCATTACAGCATGGAAACAGAAGGCTAAGGATAGAAGTACATGGCGAGACATTGTTAAGGAAGCCAAGGCCCACCCCGGGCTGTAGCGCTACGTAGTAGTAGTAGTCGGCTACAATGTTTGAGGGAACTCGGCATTACAGCATGGAAACAGAAGGCTAAGGATAGAAGTACATGGCGAGACATTGTTAAGGAAGCCAAGGCCCACCCCGGGCTGTAGCGCTACGTAGTAGTAGTAGTAGTCGGCTACAATGTTTGAGGGAACTCGGCATTACAGCATGGAAACAGAAGGCTAAGGATAGAAGTACATGGCGAGACATTGTTAAGGAAGCCAAGGCCCACCCCAGGCTGTAGCGCTACGTAGTAGTAGTAGTAGTCGGCTACAATGTTTGAGGGAACTCGGCATTACAGCATGGAAACAGAAGGCTAAGGATAGAAGTACATGGCGATACATTGTTAAGGAAGCCAAGGCCCACCCCGGGCTGTAGCGCTACGTAGTAGTAGTAGTAGTCGGCTACAATGTTTGAGGGAACTCGGCATTACAGCATGGAAACAGAAGGCTAAGGATAGAAGTACATGGCGAGACATTGTTAAGGAAGCCAAGGCCCGCCCCGGGCTGTAGCGCAAGTAGTAGTAGTAGTCGGCTACAATGTTTGAGGGAACTCGGCATTACAGCATGGAAACAGAAGGCTAAGGATAGAAGTACATGGCGAGACATTGTTAAGGAAGCCAAGGCCCGCCCCGGGCTGTAGCGCAAGTAGTAGTAGTAGTCGGCTACAATGTTTAAGCGTACTCGGCATTACAGCATGGAAACAGAAGGCTAAGGATAGAAGTACATGGCGAGACATTGTTAAGGAAGCCAAGGCCCACCCCGGGCTGTAGCGCTACGTAGTAGTAGTAGTAGTAGTCGGCTACAATGTTTGAGGGAACTCGGCATTACAGCATGGAAACAGAAGGCTAAGGATAGAAGTACATGGCGAGACATTGTTAAGGAAGCCAAGGACCACCCCGGGCTGTAGCGCTACGTAGTAGTAGTAGTAGTCGGCTACAATGTTTGAGGGAACTCGGCATTACAGCATGGAAACAGAAGGCTAAGGATAGAAGTACATGGCGAGACATTGTTAAGGAAGCCAAGGCCCGCCCCGGGCTGTAGCGCAAGTAGTAGTAGTAGTCGGCTACAATGTTTGAGGGAACTCGGCATTACAGCATGGAAACAGAAGGCTAAGGATAGAAGTACATGGCGAGACATTGTTAAGGAAGCCAAGGCCCGCCCCGGGCTGTAGCGCAAGTAGTAGTAGTAGTCGGCTACAATGTTTGAGGGAACTCGGCATTACAGCATGGAAACAGAAGGCTAAGGATAGAAGTACATGGCGAGACATTGTTAAGGAAGCCAAGGCCCGCCCCGGGCTGTAGCGCAAGTAGTAGTAGTAGTCGGCTACAATGTTTGAGGGAACTCGGCATTACAGCATGGAAACAGAAGGCTAAGGATAGAAGTACATGGCGAGACATTGTTAAGGAAGCCAAGGCCCGCCCCGGGCTGTAGCGCAAGTAGTAGTAGTAGTCGGCTACAATGTTTAAGCGTACTCGGCATTACAGCATGGAAACAGAAGGCTAAGGATAGAAGTACATGGCGAGACATTGTTAAGGAAGCCAAGGCCCACCCCGGGCTGTAGCGCTACGTAGTAGTAGTAGTAGTAGTCGGCTACAATGTTTAAGCGTACTCGGCATTACAGCATGGAAACAGAAGGCTAAGGATAGAAGTACATGGCGAGACATTGTTAAGGAAGCCAAGGCCCACCCCGGGCTGTAGCGCTACGTAGTAGTAGTAGTAGTCGGCTACAATGTTTGAGGGAACTCGGCATTACAGCATGGAAACAGAAGGCTAAGGATAGAAGTACATGGCGAGACATTGTTAAGGAAGCCAAGGCCCGCCCCGGGCTGTAGCGCAAGTAGTAGTAGTAGTCGGCTACAATGTTTGAGGGAACTCGGCATTACAGCATGGAAACAGAAGGCTAAGGATAGAAGTACATGGCGAGACATTGTTAAGGAAGCCAAGGCCCGCCCCGGGCTGTAGCGCAAGTAGTAGTAGTAGTCGGCTACAATGTTTGAGGGAACTCGGCATTACAGCATGGAAACAGAAGGCTAAGGATAGAAGTACATGGCGAGACATTGTTAAGGAAGCCAAGGCCCACCCCGGGCTGTAGCGCTTCGTAGTAGTAGTAGTAGTAGTCGGCTACAATGTTTAAGCGTACTCGGCATTACAGCATGGAAACAGAAGACTAAGGATAGAAGTATATGGCGAGACATTGTTAAGGAAGCCAAGGCCCACCCCGGGCTGTAGCGCAAGTAGTAGTAGTAGTAGTCGGCTACAATGTTTGAGGGAACTCGGCATTACAGCATGGAAACAGAAGACTAAGGATAGAAGTACATGGCGAGACATTGTTAAGGAAGCCAAGGCCCACCCCGGGCTGTAGCGCAAGTAGTAGTAGTAGTAGTCGGCTACAATGTTTGAGGGAACTCGGCATTACAGCATGGAAACAGAAGACTAAGGATAGAAGTACATGGCGAGACATTGTTAAGGAAGCCAAGGCCCACCCCGGGCTGTAGCGCAAGTAGTAGTAGTAGTAGTCGGCTACAATGTTTGAGGGAACTCGGCATTACAGCATGGAAACAGAAGACTAAGGATAGAAGTACATGGCGAGACATTGTTAAGGAAGCCAAGGCCCACCCCGGGCTGTAGCGCAAGTAGTAGTAGTAGTAGTAGTAGTCGGCTACAATGTTTGAGGGAACTCGGCATTACAGCATGGAAACAGAAGACTAAGGATAGAAGTACATGGCGAGACATTGTTAAGGAAGCCAAGGCCCGCCCCGGGCTGTAGCGCAAGTAGTAGTAGTAGTAGTAGTAGTAGTCGGCTACAATGTTTGAGGGAACTCGGCATTACAGCATGGAAACAGAAGACTAAGGATAGAAGTACATGGCGAGACATTGTTAAGGAAGCCAAGGCCCACCCCGGGCTGTAGCGCAAGTAGTAGTAGTAGTAGTCGGCTACAATGTTTGAGGGAACTCGGCATTACAGCATGGAAACAGAAGACTAAGGATAGAAGTACATGGCGAGACATTGTTAAGGAAGCCAAGGCCCACCCCGGGCTGTAGCGCAAGTAGTAGTAGTAGTAGTAGTAGTCGGCTACAATGTTTGAGGGAACTCGGCATTACAGCATGGAAACAGAAGACTAAGGATAGAAGTACATGGCGAGACATTGTTAAGGAAGCCAAGGCCCACCCCGGGCTGTAGCGCAAGTAGTAGTAGTAGTCGGCTACAATGTTTGAGGGTACTCGGCATTACAGCATGGAAACAGAAGGCTAAGGATAGAAGTACATGGCGGGATATTGTTAAGGAAGCCAAGGCCCACACCGGGTTGTAGCGCTACGTAGTAGTAGTAGTCGGCTACAATGTTTGAGGGTACTCGGCAATACAGCATGGAAACAGAAGGCTAAGGATAGAAGTACATGGCGGGATATTGTTAAGGAAGCCAAGGCCCACCCCGATCTGTAGCGCTACGTAGTTATAGTATAATGTTCAAGGTAATTTTAATGATTATTGAATGGATTACAGTTAGAGATAAATTGTACAGTTTAATTGTACCGTAGTTTAAAATCACAATAAGGTCAATAATGAAATATGTTTATAACTTTTAAAATGTATGAGAAATGTATTAATTTGTATAACTTCTGAATATTTTATAATAACATATAACATTTACATCTGTAAATTATATTATTTATTATATCATATTCAAGGAAGATATTCAGGATTTGTGTCCCATGAGCAGTACAGTATAGTAGTTTACTTATTCATTTGACCACGCCCATTGCTCCTTTTGGCATCTAAATATCTCAGTTGAATGTTTATTGATTTATGTCAGATTTTTAAATTTATTTTTATACATCGTAGTATTGGCTTCTGTATAAATAGTATCTTTATTGGTATTTTAGTTTGTAATTTGATTTTAACAATGTATGTAGTCTTTTCGTTGTCTTTATACTCTTCTAGTCAATGTTTTTATGTTGTTCAGTTATTTATATCGTGATTCCAATACAACGCATTGCATCTACACAATACAATCTCGATCCTAATCTACACACCCGGTGAAATTTATTTAGAGGTTTTTAGTAACTTTCATAAGTTTTTATCTTTTACATTTCAATATATCAGATGATAATATGTTTTAGCTGCTAGATAAATATAAATATTTTAAACTATATATTGAAGGACAACAAAATCTTCAAAAGTCCTTTAAATCTATCACTTTCATTCACAAAAATAACATTTCATGGCCTATCAAAACCCGTAAACTTAGATATTAAAACAGCACTGCAAACGCACAATATGCTTTTTGCAAACCTCTCCCCCCAGGGGTTACAAATGAAAACATTTTGTTACATGCTTCGGTTACATTACGAAGCCCAGCCTCGTTGCTATAAATCAAACTTTATGGCTTGTTTTCGATTTGATTGATTGAATCGATAACCATTTTTAACCCGTCCGACGACAATTGTTTAGTAATTTCTCGTCATTTTATCACAGCAGTTGCAGTTTTGCGAGCTAGACGGACGTTAGCTGACAGCTGCCTCTATTGTTCTGAACAAACTGTTGCAGCAAATTTTGCTGACATTAGCAGCTAAAGAAACGAATCCAAGTGTAATACCTGTTGTTACTTATTTTATGAGTTAGACTTTTATTTAGGACATTTAATTTAATTATTGGCTACAAGATAGCGTAAGGTGGAATTCTGAAGTACAGTGATATCTTATAACCCAAAAATTGCGTTCGACAATACAAATAATATTTTATTACTTTTTGTAAAACTAATGAAGGTAAAAATGATTTAAATACATCATTGTTATTCTCTGTAAGTTTTCTACAACTTTTTCCAAATGAAAATATAACTTAATTGAGTGCACGATTCTTACACATTTACACAGACACACACAATACACACACACACACACACACACAAGCGCGCACACACACACACACACACACACACACACACATACACATACACACTCACACACACACACACACACACACACACACAAACACAAGCACCCACACCCACAAACAAACGCGCGCGCTTGCGCTCGCGGATGTTATTTAAGCAAATTTACTTTAGATATGCAGCACTGCCTTCGACATGTATATGATAATATTACATGTAACCTTTTCCTTATTAAATAGTATTTTCATGTTTTTTTAAAAATTTTATTTACTCTAAGTTGATTTTTATATTTCTTATGGTTTTCACTTTTCGTCATTTTGCCTGTTAATGCACTTCTATACTAATGGCTTTTAATACTATGATTATTTTAATGTCCTTTAGGAAAAATGAGAGTTGTACTGTTTTAAAACCATAAACCTTCCACACAAAATACTTTGTTGACGTCGATGGATGGATCTGTTCACACAATAAGTTCTACTATGTCATTCTGTTTACGGTTCTAAAATGGTACTTTAATTGTACAAAATGAGCAAATTTTGAACTAACTAAATTAATATTTTCGAAACAACTGTGGTGTAGAAATAGATAAATCTGAAACTATAAAAAACGACTTTAAAGTCATGTTTTTTATGACGTAATACAAAACAAAATTTTATTCATTGTAACAGACCTACAAGAAACTGCTGGATATCCTTGCGGGTGAATCCATTCCAGTCGGAATTACCTCCCAACCTAATGAGAACATTTTATTGATGCTTTGATGACGTCACAATGATCTCATTGTTGCTATAAATCAAACTCTATTGCTCGTTTTCGAGTTGTTTAATGGAACCCATAAACGATATTAATCCGTCCGCCGGTGATTATTTATTAATGTCTTGTTGTTTCATGACAGAACAGAGCTAGTTGTGTCAATTTCATGTGTATTAAATGAATTTGCCTCCTTTGCCGGACCACTGTAGGATGCTGAACACAATACTTTACACATGATGCATTCGTAAAAACAAAATGATTGTTAAACTCGTAACAGTTGAAAATATAAAGAATGAACGGTAACCCCCAGAAGATGGTATTAATACCAGACAGCAGGTGCCTATAAGTTTTCTCGACGAGAAGGGGCAGCGAATACCACTCCGTATAAGTATTACTTGTAAAGTCAACGCCTCTGAAAAATTCACACCGAAATTGTTGGTGCCACAAAATAAATTCTCTCAAATACGAAAAACCGTTATAATTACTTATATCCTAAACTCATTTCGATTACTAAAAATTCGTCTTTAGATGCTATAGTTCTGGTATTATGTTATCAGATCCCTCTGAAAATGGTGGATTGATTTTTGAAATATACAATAAGATTTACCTGATTAAAAACGATTTGGGGTTAGGGGGCATTGTTAATTCACAAAATACACTACAGTTGCTGTTAGTAGCTATGAAATATGTTGTGTCTCTTATTACGGATGGACACCCTAATAAAATAACTAATCGCATACTTTCACTACAAGATGTCGCTGTACGAAATAAAAATATATATTAACTGACGTACAAAGATTGCAAAATTATCGACAATTATGTCAATAAACGTGGGATCCGGAGTGTAAACAGGGTGTTAGAGAATATTCTTTATCCAATGAATAGTGACGTATAAGATGTCGGATAGAGAGTCGCTTGTCTCGTTACGGCTTCATATTTAATATTTAAAAAAATATTAATTGATTTTTGAAAACATTGTAAAAATATAACCGTTTTATTTTATTAGATTTTCATAATTACAAAACAATAATGATAATTTTATTTAGACAAATAATTATTGCGATAAAAACGTTTATATCCAAAGGGTTTTATCTATAAATATCTTAAACATTTAACATCCTCAGCATATACAAAAGCGTTTAGCTGATAAATGTGTTTAGTAAATAAATGTGTTTCTAACATAAATACTAATTTAGGGACGGGTTTAAAACATGAATTCGTTCCAAATAGTGATAAATCACTAAATCCAGGAAGCACTGAAGCGCCTCCATTCGTCTGTATTAGGCACATTGCAGCAAAGTGTGACTTAGTGGCTTGGCCACTTTGGAAATGAAACAAATAAATCTTTCTATTTAGCCTGGTTATTCACTAATTCCGTAAGAAACCGAGAAGCTACGCAGCCCCAAGAGCAATATAAAGCCTTACAGACGTTGTATATATAAGGTTCTGTATATCTTATACTTCTGCTAAATTTGTTATAAATGTATTGAGTATGGGATTTTTCTGCCTCACATATTATTGTTATATTCTTATTAGTTGAAGGTTTCGAATAACTGTCATCTATAAGAATATAATCCACAACTCTAATGCACTACATCACATTAGTATTGTAAGGATAAAGGTCCTCCCGTGTTGTATGCACCAGGCTTGACAAATAAGTTCTTCTGTATAGAACTCTCTAAGAACAAAGCGGCAACTCAATATAATGTTTTGGTTTAGCGTAGGGGGAATCAATGAATCTTATGTAGTGAAGAGAGTGACAGTTTAGTGCGTGATAAGTGGAAATAGACTCCAGTTAGGGAACTACCCCTGTGAGCAGTCTCACCCCTGTCGAGCAAGTTTCGGACATATCACATAGTAGATGCAACAGCGGTATCTGTTCATATGAAGCGATTGAAGAATAAAGGTGGAGAAAGTGGAGACTAGCAAGGTTCCAGCCCTCCTACTTGGTCCTTGACAAAACGCACAGACCCATTCACTCGGGAAAATCCACCTGCAGCTTTAAAACCTCCACCCTCACAAATCCAACCTCGAACTCGTGACTCCCGTTCCGGGTGACTATACTACCCATGGTAACAGTATGCAAAAGTCTTTCGACCTTGCTATAAGGCCTAGACTGGTCGCCGACCCGCCACTGGGATGAAACAAACTCCTTCAGTGACTATGGTTCGACCCTGGTTCCAGGACTAATCGGGACCAGTAGAACCTTTCGAAAAGCCAGTCTTAGTGTAAATAGACTATTTAGTCTACTCAATAGGTATTTTTACCCCTGATTTAAATAATGTTTGATGTTTTTATAAATGTTAAATGTGTAACTATTAATAGCCGTAAACGTGTGTAAATCTTATATATTGTAGTTAGTTAGTCTGAATTGCGTTAAAGTTTACTGAAACCCTGAAAACATAACCAGAGTAATGCAATTTTTACAGAGTACGTATAGTTTTAGTAGAAGAAGGCTATCCGAAACACCTCAAGAACTAACATTCCGACAGTGCTAGTTTTTTCAGATAATTCTCTAAACTAAGGATTATATATTTTGTAAGGTTTTATTATGTTCATTTGACCACTATCACTCGAGCAATCCTTAAGTAATATTCTAGGCTTTTGATGAATTTTCAAAATCTAAATATATCTTTCAATTAAAAAAAATTATTAAAATATTGACGATTTATCATATTTGACTTGCGCTCCGACTAAAAGTATATATAGTCTAGAAAAACGTTTCAATTTACATGAAAACTAATGTAATTCTTGTTTAACCTGATACTTCGCTACAAAAGGTTTCTGCGTTCATTAACGTTTTGGATGTTTTAAACAAAATATTTAAATTATTTTCTCCAAGTAAGAAAATTGGTTTTGGCCTTATGTTCCTCGAAACAAATTGTATAGCTACTCCCAGCAATAGTATTCAAAGGAATTTACCTTTTGAGGCGGAATAATGTTTGGGCTCGAGCTTGAAGCAAAAACGCTCTTCCGAAACATTACAGACTTCATCAACATTTACACACAACTTCATGGTAGTAAAGAAGTAGTTTTTTTTTTTAACTCTGAACCATTGAGACTTCATACAGTATGATTGTACAGCTGTAAAGATGGCGGACGCTTACAACGGGATCTACGTCGTTGTAGGAACAAAATGTCTGTTTTTAGTGACTTCATTTAACACCAGCGCACTTTTCTTTATCTAAGTAAGTCATTAAAATTATAATTAAGAAGACACAAGAAGTTGTAGGGTAATCTCCTGCAGCATTTGAAAAGACGCAAGGATGTGTACCGAACTCAACAGCTGTTCTAAGCAAGGCTCGAGTGATCGCAGGGCACTCCGGAGGGTTACCTTATGACATATACAGCATATATCTCCGCAGTTCCGTTGAAGGTAGTCTTTAACGTGTATAACTTGAAGTGCTCGATTTAATTTGAAATAGTTTTTGTGTTATAAATTATCTTCGCGAAAACAAATGGGCAGCTAGTTGCATTTTTTTATAAAAATATTATAAACTTATCTTTTATAAATGATTGTTCTATTATTAAATTATGAAACATGGATGATAAAAAATTGAACAAGAAAACCATATGTCATAAAAATTGTTCAAGGTTATTACATAGTATTTATTCACTACAAATATTGTCATAAATTAAACACGATTCTATTTATAAATTAAAAATCAGTACCTAGTGTATATTTCAATTACATGGTAACCATCTTCGGAGATAAATGAGTTAAAACATTAGTACATTAGGAACTGATTTATAATTATTAAGCTATTTGTTGTGGATATTGAGTTTGATTGATTACTCTATATACTGCTATTTATTCATTGAAAACAAATTTCGTTTCTAGAAACGAGAAATAATCAACTAAATATGTTTACAAATAGCTAAGTAACTGTTTTGCCTGGAAATAATACCGCGTATATGAAGCATACAGTACGAGCAGATGGGGCATGCGCAATAAGATTTACATTCAATGACACAGAAGGCAACAACAATCTACCAAATGGCTCAAAATATAATGATGTCATAAAATAGCTTTTCTATGGAAAGCTATGTCCAAAGGAAAGCTTTACTCTGAAGGGTAATTAGCCATATGCTCTGGACGGGATTCTGTCCTACACTTTTGACGGGTCTATGCCCTTTCCTCTGGATGGGACTATAGCCTTCCCTCTGGACGGGACTATTCTTTCGTCTGAATGGGAACTATGCTCCTTCTTCTGGAAGTGACTAGGCTTCCCTATGGACGGGATTATACTAGGGCCAACATTTTTTATTCTGGACCAAGGGCATATAAGGGACGGATTATGAGCTGCCACGAAGCATATCGGTCTACATATAACGGACAAAATAATAGTTCACTACCCTTACTTGGACAGTTATTATTTGTAAATGGCATCATAATACGTGCATAAACTACGAACTGATGAGGAGAAAAATTACTTCTTCGAAAGAGAGGTTCAAGAAAAAAACTAACCGACCAAGATAAATGCAAAGCATAATCTTGAAGAAAAAGTACTAAACTGCTACAAAGAAAAAAAACGGTGATAATTTAAACCATAGAACAGCTGTCAAACTGTTATTATTTATATAAAACGTAAATAGGTTTGAAAAGCTGACGTTTTACCACCTCCATCTTCAGAATGTATATTACATCAGATGGGCGAATAACTTCTCGTACTGAGATACAATGTGTTGTGTATTATAATAATTGTATGTATGATATAGTAAAGCGTCGGTATTTCCCGGGAAACATAATGAATAAGTTTATTCGAATGCCATGCGGACGCAAGGACTACTGGGTGACTTTATAGCTGTGGTTTTATAACTTTAATAAAGTGACGCCGGCAACGAATGTAAATATCTTGGCCTCAGACGGGACCGAAAGAACGCTACAAATTTCAGAGTAAAAATGTATCAGCTGTATTTGCCTCCAAACTAAACGAACTATCACTACTAGAGCATTACGAAGGAGAAGTTGTAACCAGCAAGTTTCTTTGGATATAATAATTGTTTATTTATTGATTATTTGGTTTTGCATTTTGTAATAGGAATTCAAATATGTGTTTAAAGAAAATATGATTAAACAATACGACAATGATGATATAATCTAACATTTTACTGCCAACTTCATTATTTATTCCTTTTGACTAGGCCTAGTTATATATTTGGTTATAAAAAGGTTTTGATATAAACATATAAAACAACATAATTCCTGTTTACCTTGATAATTCTCTATAAAATGTTTCTTCAATGGTTTGCAAAATTTACTGTTTATAGAATTTTAATCCTATTTTACTTACACCAAAAAATTGGTTTTAGCTTTATGTTCGTCGATTTATTTTTGTAACAAATTCAAATAGGAGTATCTAAAGATAGTTATCTTTTGTAGCGGGACCGTTCAGTATTGTTAGTTCGTTACAGACACTGCAACAAGAACGTTATCCGGACGTTCCTAGTCCCATCCAGGGAAAAGACCATAGTCCCGCCCAGAGGAAAAGCCGTAGTCTCGTCAAGAGGGACGGCCATAGTCCCATCGAGAGAGAAGGCTATAGCCTCATCCAGGGGAAAGAGCATAGCCCCATCCAGAGGGAAGGCTAGTCCCATCCAAGGGAAAGACCATAGTACAGCCCAGAGGAAAAGCCGTATTCCCGTCAAGAGGGACTGCCATAGTCCCATCGAGAGAGAAGGCTATAGTCTCATCCAGGCGAAAGGGCATAGCCCCGTCCAGAGGGAAGGCTAGTCCCATCCAAGGGAAAGACTATAGTACAGCCCAGAGGAAAAGCCGTAGTCCCGTCAAGAGGGACGGCCATATTCCCATCGAGAGGGAAGGCTATAGTCTCATCTAGGGAAAAGGGCATAGCCCCGTCCAGAGGGAAGGCTAGTCCCATCCAGGGGAAAGACCATAGTCCTGTCAAGAGGGCAGGCTAGTCCCATCCGGAGAAAAAGGCATAGTCCCGTCCAGAGGGATAGCTAGTCCCATCCAGAGGAAAGGGCATAGTCCCTTCCAGAGCAAAAGCTAGTCCCATCTAGAGGAAAAGGCTCAGTCCCGTTCAGAGGGAAGGCTAGTCCCATCCAGAGGAAAGGGCATAATCCCATCCACGAGAAAGAGAGCATTCCCGTCCAGAGGGAATTGGTATAATCCCGTCCAGAGGGAAGGATAGTCTCATCCAAGGGAAGGGCATAGTCCCGTCAAGAGAGAAGGCTATAGTCTTATCAAGAGGAAAGGGCATAATCCCATCCAGGGGAATGGGCATAGTCCCGTCCAAAGGGAAGGCTAGTCCCATCAGAGGAAAGGGCATAGACCCGTCCAGAGGGAAGGCTAGTCCCATCCAGAGGAAAGGGCATAATCCTATCCATACGAAAGGGCATGGTCCCGTCCAGAGAGAAGGCTAGTCCCATCTAGAGGAAAGGGCACAGTCCCGTCCAGAGAGAAAGCTAGTTCCATCCAGAGGAGAGTGCATAGTCCAGTCCAGAGGAATGACTAGTCCCATCCAGAGGGAAAGGCATATTCCAGTCCAGAGGGTAGATTTAAGTCTTATTCAGAGGAGAGGGCATAATCCCATCCAGGGGAAAGGGCATAGTCCCGTCAAGAGAGAAGGCTATAGTCTTATCAAGAGGAAAGGGCATAATCCCATCCAGGGGAATAGGCATAGTCCCGTCCAAAGGGAAGGCTAGTCCCATCCAGAGGAAAGGGCATAGACCCATCCAGAGGGAAGGCTAGTCCCATCCAGAGGAAAGGGCATAATCCTATCCATACGAAAGGGCATGGTCCCGTCCAGAGAGAAGGCTAGTCCCATCTAGAGGAAAGGGCACAGTCCCGTCCAGAGAGAAAGCTAGTTCCATCCAGAGGAGAGTGCATAGTCCAGTCCAGAGGAATGACTAGTCCCATCCAGAGGAAAAGGCATATTCCAGTCCAGAGGGTAGACTTAAGTCTTATTCAGAGTAGAGGGCATAATCCCATCCAGGGGAAAGGGCATAGTCCCGTCCAGGGGGAAAACTAGTCCCATGCAGAGGAAAGGGCACAGTCCCGTCCAGAGAGAAAGCTAGTTCCATCCAGAGGAGAGTGCATAGTCCAGTCCAGAGGAATCACTAGTCCCATCCAGAGGAAAAGGCATATTCCAGTCCAGAGGGTAGACTTAAGTCTTATTCAGAGGAGAGGGCATAATCCCATCCAGGGGAAAGGGCATAGTCCCGTCCATTACATTGTTCCTGTTCTGTTATGTTGCTCTTGAACCTCTCTTTCGAAGTAGTAATTTTTCTCCTCATCAGTTCGTAGTTTATGCACGTATTATGATGCCATTTACAAATAATAACTGTCCAAGAAATGGTAGTGAACTATTATTTTATCCGTTATTTGTAGACCGATACGCTTCGTGGCAGCTCATACCTGATAAATAGACTTTTCACTTTCAAAAGTAAATCCTCTTAGCTTCTGACTAATCCTAGGCTTCCTCTTCCTTCTGAAACTCTTATATAAGTAAATAAGTTAAAAACACACTGCCCAAAACTAAAGTGATATCATGACCCCGATTATTCTTATTCTTCTTTCGCTGATTTTATTCTATTTTTATTATTATTTTTTTTAGCTCTAAATCTTTTTATTTACGTCAATTCTCTCTTTTTACATTCTCCAAATAAACGGCAGATAAACAAAAGCATATAAAACAGGGGTGTTTTAGTGAATCACCAATGAAACTATATTTCCTTTTGCAGATTATTTAAACTTGCATGTTCATTGTCAATTCTTGCAGTGTGACCTTCTTGTAAAACTAATTAGCCTTGAGAAGGACGACAAGAATTTTGATGCGGCCAAAACGTGAGGAATGAATGTTGCTTCTTTTGATCAGACACGTTATATACATAAAAAATATTATATATACATGTATAAGGAGGTTGGTCGAATGAGATATTATACATTTTTATATTTTTGATCGCATCAAAATTCTTGTCATTTTTCTCAAGAGTAAATAGTTTTACAAAGAAATTTACACTAAAAGGTTTACAACGAACAGTTTATTAAACTTGTTTAACTTATCAAGGAATGAAAAAATATCATTTTAAAATATATTATAAAACCTAAATTGTTTATATTAAGTATTAAGCATAATCATAACTTAATTGCATATCATTAAAATATATTTTAAACACTGGTCATTTGTACGTCACTTAAAAACATTAAATTTGCAAAGGTAGTCGTAAAAGTACGCGTGCTTTAAAAAAAAAACTTTCTAATTAACGAATTCAATTTTCCAAGAGCACTTGACGATGTTTGTCTCAAACTTTTAACAAGATCTTCAAACGGTTTCTATTTTCTCTAATTAACTTCATTTTGTTAATCCATTGTATATCCATTCTTTCTTTGTTGTACTTAAAAGTTTCAAGACTCTACCTTTGATTGTTTCTTTTGTTACTTTATGATGCTATTTAGTTTAATACAGTTTAATGTTCTTTTAGTTGGTTTTCCTATGTTTTTATTTTTAAGTTTTGTTTAACTCGTTTCCTTATGTTTAAAATAAAATAGTGCCTAATACTACCCTTATTATAGCTGTGCAGTATGTAATACATACCTAAATGGAAACGGACATACATAAATGGCAAATGGTAAATTTTCCCATTTATTATTAGTGGCGAATGGTAAAACTTACAATGTGGTAGTCAGTGGGGCTGCCCAGCGGAAGTGATACTTTATTTATAGGGTGTAGTTTTATTGCCCTAGTTAATATAGTTAGTCAGGCAATTATGTAGTCATTAGGAAACCTTCCTAAATACAAGTGGTTTAACGACTTCAATTGAAATCAGTGTCAGCTGAGCTCAAAGATATATTCATTTTAAAAAACAGAATAATATAGAACTCATTATCCTATAAATATATTAAATTATTTAAAGTAATATATATTGAAATATAAAGTATTATATTTATTAACTGAAAGAAAATATTTATTAGTAACATTTTAACTCAATATTGTATGATAACTAAACAAACCAACCTACCCTTCGTATTAAAACATGTGTTATATAACATTACCTGTAAGATAAAATAATTTGTTGTAATAAATATGTTATCATTAATTAAGGCTAAAATGTGAGGAGGCATGATGGATGCGATAATTGTTTCCCATGCAAAACATACAGTCGTGACCCGCCAAAAAATGTATAGGCTTTTAAAATATATATATATATATATATATATATATATATATACAAACGCTTATATATAGTAACGTGATAGGTTTTCTGTAATATAGTAAATGAATAAAATAATTTCAAATACAAGAACAGTTTAAATTTAGATAATATTCAAAGCTCTTTACTAATAGAATAAGTATTAGGATATTCAGGGAAAAAAAATATAAAACCATTCATATCAGCCTATCGTATAAATGTTTTAATGTGTGTGTGTGTGTGTGTGTGTGTGTGTGTGTGTGTGTGTGTTATAGGTGTGTGTTATAGGTGTGTGTGTGGGTGTGTGTTTGTGTGTGTGCGTATGTGTGTGTGTGTGTGTGTGTGCGTATGTGTGTGTGTGTGTGTGTGTGTGTGTGTGTGTGTGTGTGTGTGTGTGTGTGTGTGTGTGTGTGTGTGTGTGTGTGTTGTAGGTGTGTGTGTGTGTGTGTGTGTGTGTGTGTGTGTGTGTGTGTGTGTGATAAATAGTTAATATCCGGTGCATAGAATTCCAGTTCTGACGTTCCACTAGAATGTCCTCTAGCATTTACGAGGTGAACCCAACAACTGTTAAAGGAGAGTTCAACAGGACTGTTCTTGAAACTACCAAAAGGCTCGCACATCGACTACAGTTGGGTTCACCTCGTCACTGCTAGATCGGATTCTAGTGAAACGTCGGAACCGCGATTCTATCCACTAACGGATACACTTTAGATATTAACTATTCATCATATTTTCCATCCGTGAAGAAATACGTATCAGCATCTAATTATAGTTACACTAAAACTTATGTGGCATATATAGGCTACACAGGCTTACATGTGTTGAAGCGTGAGTAATACAGCAACGTTATTATTTATACAAGACACAGATTTGATAAATTTTTGTCAGTAAAATTTTGGTGTCAGACGCATCAGAAGAGTTACTCTAATAATGACAGAATTTTAACTATTTTAAAAATATTATTATATTTCCAAGTATCGAACTCTTTCTCCAATGGCTTCTCGTACGCCCTTCTCTTCAACTATATGTTTGATCGCGTCTTATTAGATTCTTAATTTTCTTAGTCGTTTCTATATACAGTCTGTTCTGTTACTGTACATTTCCAAAAGGTCTCAGAACGTGTAGCATTGAGGTCCAACAGCCCCTTACGACGAGGTTCAGCTTCTCCTTCAGTCCCCTTGTACGTCAATACATGAAGAGGACACTGCATACCCTACTTGTTAAGATCCAATGAGCTACTAATGTTACGTTCGTGATGAATGACTTACTGAAGAATACAAGGAACCACAAACGTGTCATACTGAATTAGAATGACGTCACTATAAAGAAGAGAAGGAAATCACGACGAAGAAATCTTACGTCAAATTAATGAAGGCAAACAGTAGAGGTAATTCTACAGTTGTATCTACAACAAATATATAAACAAAAACGTTATGATATAAACTATTAGGAGAACATACATACTTATTATTCCTCATGTGTAGCTACAGAGTACAGTCTTATTAACCTCATTAGAGAATTTATATTTTCTTAAAGATTCTAATATTAAATATACTCAGTATTAAAATATATTACTCCTAAAACGTTTTAATTTTGAGTTTGTGTTTTTAAAAGAAAATCATTTAATTATACGGAAATAGAGACGAACGTTGAGAGGAAAAAACCTAATGGAATTGATAGCGTCAATCCTGGAGACTTGATCGTCAGGAAGCGATAAATCACTGAGCCTGTCGGCAGCTTGAACTCCTTAGTAATTAACTTCTTCAGGGGCTGCTACTGTAGAAACGGGGTTGGGGGGGGTTGTTTTGTTCTGAACCACTGTGTTTTGTACCTTATTTTCATAAAATTAAAACCTCAAACTCCCCAAGTTTTATTTACTTTAAACATATTCTAAACCTAGAGAGTTTTAAAAGATATAATGGTTTGACGAAATAATCAAATATCGTAATATCTGATTTTAACGCAGTACTGTTTATTTTCAAAACATATGTATTTATGCAAACATAGGGCATTGTTGAAATATGCAATAATGGAATCACATGTAATTATACAAAAATATGTAATTTTGCAAACACATGAAACTATAAAAAACATATTTTTATGCAAGCACATTCAATTATTCAAACAAATGCAAATTTGCAATTACATGTAAATATGCAATCATATGAAATGGTTGAAACATATGCAATTATAGAAATATATGTAATTACACAAACATATGCAATTATTAAAAGATAACCTATTTTGCAAAAGTATGCCATTTATGCAAGTGCATGCAATTATGCAAGCATATGAAATTATGTAAACATATACAACTAATAAAACATATTATTTAAAAATATGCAATTATGCAAACACATGTAGTTATATATATAAATATTTAAACATATACATATGTTTGAAATCATAATGATATTATAAAATAATTTTTGTCCCTCAAATTATATCGAAAACCAAGGACAGTATATTTTACTCTGAAATATATTCTAAGGGCTTATATCTTTTCATCCTAGAATCCTGTACCCCAAATTTAACTAATTAACTCCTTTAAAATTTTAATATTTTTAACATCTTGGCTCATTGTGTTTTGTATCACCATTTGATTTTTTATTTTAAAACGCTACCAGGAAATTTAATTTTATAAACTTTATTTGATTTAATTTTTCGCCTTAACTTGACCCAGCGCTACTTTTTCAGAAATTTTGAATTAAATTTAGTTACATGATAAAAATTAATGACGTTACAATAATGGAAACCTCATACGAATAAGCTTTATGTACAGCCACATACATACCGCTAATTAGCTACTACAGTAATATAATACAGTTGGTATTAAAGAGACTAATATGCAGAGTAAATGACAGAGATATTTTGTCTTCGTTTTTTCCCACACATTAGATAGTTTCTACCTTTTTGCTAACATTAGAGTGTGTCTTAGACGTACACTAACTCTCGAAGCTCTGACGGTTTTTAATTAGTCCACTACAGGATAGATATTCTGAAAAATCTTCTGTTAAAATATTTAAAATCATATTTTAGTCAAGGCAAGGCCTCGGCAATTCTGTCATTCGTTGACGAGCACCCTAGCAAGGGAAAACTAGTCTAAGAATTGGTGTCGGTTGCCGTAACCAGCTTGGCAGACTGACAGGTGGTCGGGTGTCATCTCGTTACGGTTGCAAAGATGTCAGCTACTGCTATCGCTCAGGCGAAACTTGTGCAGGTGCTCTTGCGGTTCGCAACGATAGTTGTTTTTTCTGGAGTAGGCTGTGTTGGGGCATTAGTGCAAACTTTTTCTTGTCGTTTTCCTCCGCTGGCCTCTACGACGGTCTTTGTCTTAACCCTGAACGGCTTACCTATCGGTCTCTCAGCGGTGGTTATGTTCGTTGTAATTACATTTTGCTGCATACATGCGCTCCTACTTCACCTCATTGCCATTTCCCTTACTTGGCTTAGTAAACACAATTCAATTCAGAACTTCTTGGTTTCAAAGACGATGAAGGAAGCTACTACCAAGTGCAACTATTGTCAATTGTGATGCCACACAAAAAAAAAACAATTCGTTGGTAACAGTCGGATCGCTTGGGGTTTGAATAACTCGTTTGGAAAAGGGGTGAGAGAGTTGCAGGCCTCCAAGTAGGGTCCTGGTTCTAGCTAAGTCTGCTACGGTCTATAAGAGTCCTTGTATTACACTGTATATAATGTTTAGCTTAGCATAAAGTTGTTCATTGAAGTATTTAAGAAACAGCAAACACCATACAGTTAGAAGTTTGTTTCAAAAATAAAATATTTAGAAAATAAATGATAATTTTCTTTTCTCTCAAACTTGAAACTTACATTTTCACTGTTACGTTAATATTTCGCAATCATTATGACGAATGCAGACTGCAGCGTAATCCTTCACGCTAGGTGAGACACGCTTTTTTATGCTCCAACCAACGCAACTCATTTCAGCAACATACCCAACTCCTTATATTACTCATACAGAAATAGCGTCGAGAACACAAAGGGTTGTGTTCGTAGCAAGTAAAGATTTCACGTATATAAGGAAGGTTTAACAAAGCAATGTGTCAGAAATATACTTGTTTTATTGTTTACTTTGCTGTTTTAAATCTTTATACTGTGTTTTTTCTCTTGCGTAATGTTTTAATTTGGAGGTTTTAATACGTATGTAGAAGTGAATGATTCTGATTTTGATGCATGCTGTGACACTAAGAGCTGAGAATACCTCTCAGCTAACGTTTATTTAATGATATGTCAGGAATATAGTTCAATGGGTGTAATTTTAATAACTACTCGCTAATGGAATGCAGTGAAATGCCTACTGGTAACGGAAGGCGTTCTATGGGGAAATGATATCAGTGAATGATAACACTACTGGTCGGGAACAATGGTAGCAGCTGGACACCTTGTGGCTGGACTGATGTTTTTTTCCATAGAGAGAGTTGCACTAAACCTGTGACCATTTAGTTTGGGGTGCCTCAATTTAATCAAAGCCATATCATTTTAATAATGTAGCATAACAATTTAAGTGAAGGTATTTATCTTTATTGACGTGGTGTATTTTACTAAATTATTGTTTTCGTAATCGTCTGTAAGAGCGAATGACCAGGAGTATATAGGTTTATAAATAAGGAGATAAAATAAGGATTTTTTCAATTTTTCTTATTTTGAGGACGAATGTTTGGGAATAAAATTACAACTTGTGGTTATTTTCTATCATTTTTAAGAATAATTTTCATTATACTAATGATTCCATCTTCACCCGACCTAATATTTTTTTAACTAAATCCTTTTGTATATAGACATATATATACATATATCAGTATGTTACGCTTGTCTATATAAGCACCTACGTT
Organism: Prosapia bicincta; assembly: GCA_036971475.1. Taxonomy (NCBI): domain Eukaryota; kingdom Metazoa; phylum Arthropoda; class Insecta; order Hemiptera; family Cercopidae; genus Prosapia; species Prosapia bicincta. The sequence continues at coordinate 18,242,204 of JBAIZL010000006.1, read as the reverse complement.
TTTGATCACTGAAGATGACCGTTTCGGAAGATTCGTCCCTTTCGGGATATCTTCCCTAAAATGGACATCCTCAGTAATCAAAAAGGAAGAGCTACTATAGCCAAGTGTAACATACTAATATGTAAATAAATAAAAAAAACTGGACTCATGTTAGAGTTGTTAATTTGTAGTGACGTCACTAATGACGATGACGTAAGTCATTGAAACGCTCATGAAAATAATGTGTAATGTTTGGTGAGTTTGTTTGCAGTATTTTATTTATAACCTAAACTCACAAGCCAGCTCAATTATTACTAATAAGGCCTGATAATACATACTCAAGGATTTATTCAAAAGAAGAATGGTGTTTCGTTCGAAAGAAAGATTTGAAACTTTCTTTTTGAAAGATAATTTATTTCTGCAGATTTCGTCGTGAACAAATACTTATATACCTCGGGTGTATTCCATTTAAATTCTGTTTCATTTCTCAATTCCAAAATATTTTATATACATGCCCTAATTCTGTGAGTATCGGAATTAGGTTGACATCTGTTATTAACAACTTTCATCCATCGTCTTAAACAGATCAAGTTTTATTGGAAACAAAGCCTAAGCTCCCTCCGTCTCGTCCTTAATATCTCTCTAAAATACCCAACGAGATGCAATTCTTACAAATGTTTTCAGTTGTGTTTAGTTAATCTTAAGGCGTTTTATACTAGTGCTATTTTCGTATAGCTTGATTAAACTAAGAGCAGAACGTGTAACGCCACTCAGTCTGTTGGTACAGTACGTTGCTATTAAAACACTTGATTGTAGTTTAAGAATACTTTACCTTGAAGAGCCTAATTAATTACATGAGAGGAATTTTGTCATTTTAAAGAGTGGTAAATTAGGATTTAAATTATATATTGTACTAGAGAATGTTTCGAAGGTGTCTCCTTTTACTTTCGTCCTTTTTGTTTCCAACTTACCATTGGAAATTGTTAATTAAAAACCTTTTATGACTTTTTAAATATATTCTGTGTTAAAATACTTTATTTTTAATGAGAAATAAAAAAAAATATTCTTCAAACTGTCTTTGAATTGTAATAACATTGAACTTTTCACGATAAAATGGAGGAACGAATGTGACTTATACTCGTAATACTAGTTTGTCCTCTTTCTTATCTGACGAGACTGTTCAGCTATAGAAACAGAAGCCTGTAAAAGGGCACTAGCTGCATTCCCTTATTAAAGACTGTTCCGTGGCAGACATTTTGATACACAATATGAAGAGCACAGTGGTAAAATATATTACAATGAAATTATTGGAAAGAACCCCAGTACCACAAAAAATTCAAAAATAACAAATAAAACAAGTTACTTAAGATTAAACCCTTATGTACAATTCAATGACCATGTCATCATCATCAGAGAGTCTTATTACAAAATTGCAAGCTAGAGTGATCATCATTATTATGATGATTATTATTATTTTACTATTAAATATTTTTGATAGTTTTTGTGGTATTGGGGTTCTTTTCAATATTTTCGTTGTAAGATATTTTGATGTTGTTCGAATTTTTTTGCTGAAATAATTTATTATAACTCCAAATGCCATTACTAGATAATTATCTTTTAATAATTATGTTTAGATAATTATCTAAAGTAATTCAATCATTTTCACAGAACACATTTTAAGGAAAAACAGAAATTAATTAAGTACAGATTGAAGTTTTCCCGGTAAATTGTAGTATTTAGGGTCTGCTACAGGCGCACTCCGTATCTTAAAAATTATTTCTATTTGCCCAAAATAATGTGGCAATTAGCCATGCGTTTCGTTAGTTTAAAATTTCAAAATCAATTATCCTCTAAAATTTATAGTTATAATAAACTATTAATTCTTTTTAATTTATTAATTTTCGAATAGACTTTTAATATAAAACCAAAAAATACTTTTTATGAACCGTTATCAGTCAATCTTACGAAATTATAAAAGACTGTTTAAGCGACGGAACTGTAATGTCTGTCCTGGAGACTTGATCGTCAGGAAGCGATAAATCACTGAGTGTGTCGGCAGCCTAACCTCCTTTGTAATTAACTTCTTGTGGGGCTCCTACGGAGGCGTTGTCTTCGAAACTAGTGAGATTTGTAACCGAATTACAGAGATACTGATAAAATGGTAAACCGTTAAATATATTTACAGTAATGGTTATTTCGTAGTACAGTTATTTGCTGGCTGGCGACCCTTAGGTTCGTATTATATTATAAACTGTTTAAATATACGTAAGTAATGTAGACCACATAATGTATTTTAAGGGAAAAAATCAATGTTTTTTAATAACTTGAGACAATAATAGGATTATAGAAAGAGAAGATATTATAAATAAAATATTATGCACTAAGTTCCTAAATTTGCATAAGGAAATGTGCCACTGCCAAACCTTATGCAACCGTGCTATGATGTAAGGTTTTGTTACAATGTTCCATGGAAAGCTACATGCATAATCAAATACTGTTAATTTAGGTTTCATTATATTTATCCATTGAAAGCGATATAAACAATAAATTCTATCAAACAAGGTTTTAATATAATGTTCCGAGGGATGCGTGATGCAACAAAAATTTCTCTCAAACGAGGTTTTAATAAAATGTTCCATGAAATCTGACGTGCAACAATTAAACCTATTAAACGAAGTTTTATTATTATGTTCCATGGAAGGAAAGCAACGTGAAACACTTTTTCCTATTAAACAAGATGTTATTATAATGTTCCGTGAAATCCTACATGCACCATTATTCTAATAAGGAAGGAATTATTATAATGTTCTATGGAATGCTACATGCAACATTAAGTCCTATTAAACAAGGTATTATTATAATGTTCCATAGAGCTCTACATGCAACATTAAATCCTATTAAACAAGGTATTATTATAATGTTCCATGGAATGCGACATGCAACATTAAGTCCTATTAAACAAGGTATTATTATAATGTTCCATAGAGTTCTACATGCAATATTAAATCCTATTAAACAAGGTATTATTATAATGTTCCATGGAATGCGACATGCAACATTAAGTCCTATTAAACAAGGTATTATTATAATGTTCCATAGAGTTCTACATGCAAAATTAAGTCCTATTAAACAAGGTATTATTATAATGTTCCATAGAGTTCTACATGCAACATTAAATCCTATTAAACAAGGTATTATTATAATGTTCCATGGAATGCGACATGCAACATTAAGTCCTATTAAACAAGGTATTATTATAATGTTCCATAGAGTTCTACATGCAACATTAAATCCTATTAAACAAGGTATTATTATAATGTTTCATGGAATGCGACATGCAACATTGAGTCCTATTAAACAAGGTATTATTATAATGTTCCATAGAGTTCTACATGCAACATTAAATCCTATTAAACAAGGTATTATTATAATGTTCCATGGAATGCGACATGCAACATTAAGTCCTATTAAACAAGGTATTATTATAATGTTCCATAGAGTTCTACATGCAACATTAAATCCTATTAAACAAGATATTATTATAATGTTCCATGGAATGCGACATTATGCATTAAACTGCGTCTACCACAACTAGTCAAGTACCCATATATCTTATTTGTAAATTCAAGTTTTAAGATTTATATAAAACTGAAGTTGGTTTCATTTTCAATAAAAAAAATACTAAATCAAACGATAACACAATAGTTTATGAAGAAGAACACTTCACGAACAACAAGTACCGGAATAATAGACAACATGGCATCAAGTCCAATGAAAACTTGTAAAAACAATTCGGTAAAAACTATGAAAACTAGACAAATTTGTTCGAATTGTGTAATTTATAGGGGATTTAAAACATTAAAGAATTTTTGTACGATTTGTATCAAATCAGATGTGGCAACACTTTGGAGGTAGTCTATGTTAGTGATAAGACAACGGTGAGGTAGTTGCCTAGGTTAAGAGAATAAACTAGATAGAAAAAAATAGGAATAATAATGACTTCTTTTATACCATGATCATGCATTAAGTAGACCATGGAGTACTAGAGATATTCGGAAAACGTAATGCGTCCAATATACGCTTCAACCCCCCCCCCCCATTAATGTCATAGGTTTGACCACAGGTGCTCATTTTGTTTCTACTTAAGGTTCTCTTCTCACGTAACTATACAGCCACCTTGGAATCAGAATGCGAAAGCACTTAAGCAATTAGTAAAGAAAATGGATGGGGCTCAGCATAACTAGATCAAGAGCCAAAACTATTATGAATATATTGCCCTTCCAACGGCGTTAAAATCAGTATTTATAGCGTTCGTTGTTTTATTACAACCTGATGCTAGAATAGTGATGAATGTTTGTACTATAGTTTCAATGTTTTTCCACCAGAATGTGCAGTTATCTCCATTTATGCTTACATGAAATGACGCTTGGTCTAGTAATGCATAACGCCGTCCAAACAAAGAACACAAAAGTAACTACCGTGGGAATTTAAACGCACTATGAAAAATGAAAATAGGTAGAGACTGCCCGGAAGGGATCACTCAAGATGCCGATTAGGGAGATACACTACTAACCCGTTCATGGGAGGGAAAACATTTGTAAATTAAATTTAAAAAATGTACTTATTTAAAGAATTGTATCTCTTTCATCAAACTTCAAGGTTTTATTTGTAATTTTGTTTTGTATATCTTGTAATTTTTAATCACGCTTTCTCTTTCCTTCAAATAACGACGTTTTTCAGTTGTCTCTCTGATTTAAACTTATATACGGATGTAATATTTCTGTTCGTTTTGTAGATTCCCGCAAGGACTTTATGCTTCATTGTTATTCAAATCTCGATATAAACCATGAGATAAAATATTGCGCTATCAAATCTTTAAGCCTATAACGCACAAATCGTGCGCCATGTTTGTTTTGGAACAAACCGTTTACCGCGTTACGATTCTTGTTCATTGAATCGGCTTCTGATTGTGTATTCTGAGTTAACCTCAAGGGAGTTGCCAATTTATCGTCTTTTCATGTTGATGCATGTTCCTGCACACAGGCGGGAAAACATTGAACCGATGGATATTTTGAACTAAGTTGATTGCATCTTTACAATTACGCAGAAATAAATAAAATGAAAACCTCCTGTATGACTATTCATACAGTCAGACAGTATAATGAAAGAGTCGATATTTTAATATAAGCTAAACGAATGGGAGAATTAAAGAACTGCATGTCTGAAAATTCGTTAGGGACTAAGGATTGACAGGTAACTTTATACATTGGTATTTTCTTGAAGTTTGAGTTTTCTGCGAGATATATGACAGGAAAAACAATAGGATTCTGTGAAATGTTAGGAAGGTAAGAAATGTTAGGAAGGTAAGGAGTGTCAGGGAGGTAAGGAATGTAAGAAAGGCAAGGAATGTTAGCCGGGAATGTTAGGAAGGAACGGAATGTTAGGGAGGTAAGGAATGTTAGGGGGGTGGGGGATGTTGGTAAGGAATGTTAGGAAGGTAGGAAATGTTAGGGATTTAAGGGACGTTAGTGAGGAATGTTAGGAAGGTAGGGAATGTTAGAAAGGTAAGGAATGTTAGGAAGGTAAGGAATGTTAGGGAGGAAAGAGCAAACAAACGGACAAAGGTTTTTCCTTAGAAAGAAATACGGAAGTTTTCATAAAGTGTGACCACTTCTATTACTATGGAAATCTTCAGGTTCAGAATATTATAAATTTCGGCATCATTTTTTTTCCGAATTTCATTTCATATGATATTTTGCATAAAACTTGCCAACTCGTACACACAAACAGAGAGAGAGAGAGAAAGAGAAAGAGAGAGAGAGAGAGAGAGAGAGAGAGAGAGAGAGAGAGGGATATTGTTTTCAGAAAGTTATATTTTTTCAACAATTTACAACAGACTCGTTATCACTGACAAATCTTCTAAAAAACAATAAAATTTTATTTGTAGCATAATTACTCCCTGATTTTTTAAAAATAGATTTAAAATTATTTAATGCAAGTAATATGAACGATATTTTTTTACAGTCAATTCTTATTTACGGCAACAACGGAAAATTTAATTTTAGCTACTTTTTATTAAATAATTACAATTATTATAAATTAAGTAAAATGTTCTGTGCCTTAGAACAGCTGTTCTACCGCATAACCAGTAATATAAAATCAGCTGTTTTATGAAATCATATGTTATCACTTATTTTAGCCCAAATGTAACACAATAAGTATATTGTATACATTTATCCTTTTGTGAAAAGCTTTTTTTCCACATAAAACTAAAATACATTCATTCAAGTTATTAATAATTAAAATTTGAAAAAAACTTTATTAACATAAAATTTTATCAACTACAGGTTTAAAAATGTGCACCTGAACTTGGATGAATGAATAATATGTATTTTATTTACGAATGAAAATTGTAACACTATATATATATAGTGGATATAAAATAATAAATATTCTTGTATTTGAATAACCTGTGTTGTTTTAAATTATTAAACAAGAAAACGTATTTTATATTTATATAAAATTAACCTTACAGGGTTATATAAAAAGTGTTGTGCAATCAATGTAAGTGTTATAATTGTAGGTTAGACTTGAGACTTGATTATTAATTCAAAAAAAATTTTGATAACATATTTAATATTTAACATACTGATTAATTGATCAAATATCTAGAATTGTGTGTATTATTACATATATTTGAAAAAGATATTATAAACAACTCAAAATATATAATTTTTATCATTTCTAAAGTAATTATACTGAACATTTTCATCTTTACAAGTTGATACTGGATCAAACAAATATTTTATAATATACAACTAGAAGCAAATATTTACAATATAATACAGCCTATTCTATACTAATATATTTTAAAATGATTTCTATTAATAATTGTAATGTTGCCTTAACAAAAGACATTAATTTATTTGAAAAACGTAAAATTCAACTAATGAATACTAACTGTAATATATACTTTAATAAACAATGTATTATAAATAATATAATTCCCAAATACGCAAAAATTACAATAAAAAACAAAAATAATATAGCTCAAAAAACATGTAAACAAGCTGAAAAATTATGGGTTAAGAATGAAATTAAAAACTTGTATCAAAAGAAAAATACTTTAACAATTGAAATATATAAGCTACATATAAAATTAGCTTCTATTATGCATAACATAAAATGGGAAGAAAAATATAATAAAATCAATTTATTTATAAATAAAATTAGAAATATAAAAATTAATAGAATAAACAAAAAACTTAAAAATTTGAAGTTAGAAAAACAAATAAAAGATGTACCTGAAATTAAATATCATAATTTTCACCCTAATGTAGTTAATCTATCAAATACTGGATTTAATAATAATGAAATAAAAATGCTTGAAAACAATAAAACCAATATAAAAACAGACATAAATAATAATAATAATAATATTATAGTAGATACAGAACTAGCTATTAGTAAACTAAATACAAGCTTACAAGAAAATACCAGAATCGAAGCAGCTTATGAAATTAAAAAATTGATTAAAAAAAATACAGTTAATAAAACACATAAGAAACAATATTCAGAAATTAAAGATTTAAAACAAAAATTACAAAATAATAATCTTATTGCAGTAAAGGCAGATAAAAGTAATGCTATTGTCATTATTGATAAAAATGAGCACATAACAAAAACAGAAAAATACATAAATGATAATCAATTTTGTCAAATATATAAAGATCCCACAAATAAATTTCAAAATAAAATTAAAAATATTATAAAATCTTCATACAAATTATTCAATAAAAATAAAATTAGCAACTATATAAATGATAATCCAAAAATTCCAACATTGAATGGACTTGTGAAATTACATAAAATAGATAAACCAATAAGACCATTAATAAATTTTATAAATGCTCCATCTTATAAAATATCAAAGGTTATGGTAAATATTCTTAAAGAAAAAATAGAACTAAATAATAATCATACTATAATAAATTCTATTAATCTTATTGAAAAACTAAATGCAATTAAAATTAATGAAAATACAAAATTAATATCATTAGATATAAAAAATATGTATACAAACATACCTATAAATGAAACTCTTGAAATTATAAAATCTAAATTGAAACATGAGAAAGATAAAAAATTAACATTAGAAATTTTAAATACACTCAAAATAATATTAAATCAAAATTATTTTTCATATAATGACAAAATTTATAAACAAGAGGATGGTCTTGCTATGGGCTCGCCATTATCAAATATATTATCTGAAATATTTTTACAACAATTAGATAATAAAATAAATGAAATTATAAAAATATATGATAAAACTGGTTATTGGCTTCGCTATGTAGATGATGGAATGTATATATCAAACAATAATAATATAAATTTAACAAATATTTTGAATAAAATAAATAAAATTAATAATAAAATCAAATTTACTTATGAAATTGAAACAAATAACAAAATAAATTTTCTAGATTTAACAATAATAAGAAAAAATGAAAAATTTGAATATATGATATACCGTAAACCAACTTTGACAAACCAAATTATACCAAATAAATCTAATCATCCATATAATCAAAAAATGGCTGCTTTATATAACTTATTATATAGAATGCATAAAATACCCATGAATGAAGAAAATAAAATAAAAGAAAAAAACATAATTTATCAAATTGCATTAGAAAACGGTTATAAAAAGAAAACTGTTGACAAACTTAATTATAATATTTTTAATAAACAAAATAATAATTTAATTTGCAATAATAATAATAATAATAATACAATATGGACTTCATTTTTATTTATAGGCCATGAAATAAAAAATATCACCAAATTATTTAAAAATACAAATATCAAAATTGCATACAAAACTAATAACAAAATAATAAACATAATAAATAACAATAATAAAACAATTAATATGCATGAAAAAGGAGGTGTTTATAAATTAGAATGCAAAGATTGTAATAAAGCTTATATAGGTCAAACAAAGAAAAAATTAAAAGAAAGATATAAAGAACATTTAAATGCCTACATTAATCCAGAAATATATAAATCAAATTTCGCAAATCATTGTATTAATAATAAGCACCAATTTCCAAATATAGAAAATATGAGACTTATAAAAGAAATTAATAAGGGATTAAGAATGAATATATATGAAGCATTTGAAATATATAAACACAATAATAATAACAAATTAATAAAAGAACAAATACAAATACATTCTAAATTTGATACTATATTCAATGTCTATAATGTTACAGCAACAGAATAAATTTAGCAATTTGTATAAATTTAACAACAATTCTATTTCTAAATAAACATATGTTTTAGGCCTATAGCTTACATTATTGTAATTTTCATTCCTGATGATGTTGGTACTGTTTGCTAACGAAAAGCTTTAAAAAAGTGGATATAAAATAATAAATATTCTTGTATTTGAATAACCTGTGTTGTTTTAAAATATATATATATATATATATATAGAGAGAGAGAGAGAGAGAGAGAGAGAGAGAGAGAGAGAAAGAGAGAGAGAGAGATTGATAGATAGATAAAAGGATACTAATAAAATGAATTGAAAAAAGGACGCTAGTAAATTGTGTAAAGACCGAGTATTTTGAGATACAGGTATAAACAACGAGGCACATTCCATTTCAAAATTGGTAAATTTAAAACGTTACTATTTATAATGTTGCATTACATCGTCGCAATCTTTACAACACAAACTCTAGACAGCCTTTACCTTTACACTAGACCGCACAATGAATTTTCCATTTCCTGTAAAATGTTACCTACAACAAAAGATGCATTATAAGCGGCCTTATTCGCCTTTTGTTGACACCTTAATAACGTAATGTAATCAGATAGATGCTAGTTGTAACATGCACGATCTACTATAAACAATAAGAAACACACACGTACAGAAGTTTAATAAATCCGAGTTTAGAAAAAGCAATCTTTTATTACATCTGTCTCTGTTGTTTCTAATACTTTATATTGGGTTTTGTTTCCTTTACATTGCACATTCTATATTAGAAACGAGTATAGCCTCTATACATTCCACTTAAACATACAATGTATTGCAGTATTTAACGACACTAATACAATTATCTTCTGATATAATAAGAAAGATATGTTTACTTATAATTTATTTAATTTATACGGTTTAAAATTCTAGAGTATCTCTAGTACTTATAATTACAAATATACTATAAAAAATCAAGGAATACCTTTATACAAAAACCCACTTTTAACAATTTTAGATTCTACTGTACGACTAATTATGTCTTGCTCTGTCTGTGCAAATACATAATAGGCAAGCCCTACCTCAATACCGTTGTAAAAAAATTAAACAAAGGCCTTGTAGAAAGATTATATCTAATATATAATCTCCGTTATAAAAAAATAATAAAAAACATCTCTCCATGTAACTAAGATTCCTAAAAAATACCCATGTAATGACATTATAGTGATACCCCTGTAATAAAGTAATATCCACAACATAGTACCAGAATAATGAACTAAAACCCTACACATAAACCAACATAATTAAATAATCCATTAACGTAATACGCCCAATATTAAATTATACCATAAAATACATAACACCCCTATAATGATATAATTACACCAAACAACTAACCAATAATAATTTATTCCACAAACACGTTTCAATACAAAAGTCGTCATCGTTATCAGTGCGAATAGATATTTGTTTCAAAGTATAATTCAAACAGTTACAGCTTTGGTTACATTCTAGTGATTTTTGCTAAATGTGGATGACTTTGACCCTGAAACGCGTTTGTTTAATACGGTATTGATCATGTAAGTATTACTTATTCATTTGTAATAATGCACTATATTTGGTGCATCTTAGATACGATATGTATTTGTATCTGTTCGTTTGCTCTTGTGGATAATCTTTGTTTCTTTTAAGTTTCTAAACACTCTTCTACATTTAATTTCATTCATGTTTTAACCCTCGTTGTTTATTTCGTCGTTTTATACTGAAATTCAATCATCCCACCCGTTCATTTCAGATTCTCTCTGATGAATCATATATGAGCCGGAAGAACTATAAACTAATATTTATCTATTTTATTATACAAACAGATAATTAAAAAAATCACTTGTGAATTTATTTCAAAATCTTAAATCCAGCGGAGTGTACACCGTCGATATGATCTATTTGACTGCCTATTTTGTTACGATTTAAAGAATTTGGTAATAAAAGACGTTAAAAAATACACAATTAAAACTACTTGTCACAAATCTGCCTCGTAAATTAAAATTACATCAAGTTGTAGCGATAGCATCTTTAATATTAATAGTGAACCTTTAAATTATCTAGTTAAATACATTTTAATTTGTATGTAAAAATGTAATTATGTACATAAATTACAATTATTTTTATGAAGAAATACTTAAAAATATATGCATACAGGAACAAAAGCCGCAATCTACGTACGAGTATAGGCCTGCAGTATTCGGCGACAATGTGATGCGCAGCGTTTAAAAACATTTCACTTTACCACTTTACTAGCAGCAAACCAAAGGTCCTACCAACATGAAATAAAGGAATAATAAAATCTAACTAATTATCTCAAACCTTTACGCTTACAAAACGTTTTTAACCAACAAATACGAAAAATTGTCGCTTACTAACTTTTTTAAGTTTGGTAAAGTACAACTCCTAATAAATCTAATTTTTTAACGTTCTTTCAAACAAACTATTACCTTTATGGTTTAATATTCTGAATGAGGAAATCATGCTTCTTATATATGCCAAGTTTCAAAATTTAATTCCCGCTCTAATGGCTTTAAACCTTGATTTAAGTGAGAGTTTTTATTAAGTTTTGTACGATGAACGGCGCGGAATTGGAGAAATTACGATCTGACAACACCGCATCCCTTACCTACCACAAACCCATTCCTAATCTACTGTAAATCAAATTATAGTGATAATGTCACTTCAAGTCCGAAACTACAGGCCTCGGAAATATATCTTTAGTTCTAAGGACTCAGGGAAACGTCCTGATTCTACGCCTAATACGTGTGGGCTACGTAAACATAGAAAGTTACAAAAACGTCCGGTTTAGCGGGAGGTAATGAAAGGGTCTGAATACAAGTGTCACTACTTACGGGAAATAAAGCTACAACTGTATTAAACGTAGAGTTCATGATGGTCCGAGTTGGTAGGAGCCTCAACTGGTGTAGATGTGTTCTCCAGTAACGTACAAAAATAGTGCTACGATGTATTTCGAGTAGATGGAAGTTTCTCGAAACGCGTATAATAAAGCAATATTACTAAACTAGGAAAGTCAGATATGATATATGTAAAATAATAATATATGATATGTAATAATCGTATAAAAAACTAATTAAAAACTGTTTTTAATTTAAATTAAAATGTGTGAATTTTTTTAAATTTTAGGAATCTCGGATTTTATTATACTACTTAGTTTTGCTTCAAATAGTTAGAATTTAATGTGTATAGCCTATATGTAATATAAAGTTGGTATGCATAAATATATGTATAGAGTGCATAGTTATATGTATTTTTAGAAGCGCGTAATATGTGTAGACATGAGACGTGTTGTATTCTGGTTATGTTGGGATCTATTTTACACGGAAATCCCCAGATATAATAATTAATGGTGCACTGCTAAACATACCTTTATGCAGTGTTATAAGCCATTAAATACGAACTTGTTATTCGTTTTGTAATGTAAGGTAACATTTCTTAATACATAATTTTATAATATCCTTTTTTAAAATAATTTTATATTTATAAATTTTTACAAAAACTCCAATTAACGGCAAAAATTTAAAGTTATTTTCGACATTCATAAATTATTGCTTGGTGTATTTCCGGTCTAGAGTTTTACTGCGTAACTTTTTCCCACAGGATATTTTTCTAATTGCAAAACACATTACTCCTATATTTATTTACACTCCTGTGACGTAGGGCGTACATTATTCTCAAAACCAGGCGTGCAATTCAGGATCAGCCAAGGGCATCGTTATATACTACATGGAAATATAAATCGGCCAGTAATTTGATCTGGGCTGCTCCATTGTTCCCACGTTTTCACTCGTAAAGCACTCGCAGAAAGACTGTTTTGGCGCAGCGAATAAATCAGTGAAAAACGTAGGTTTTCGCCTCATGGTTTTCATATACACATTATTTACAGAATGTAGACTTTATTTTCTATAATTGAGTGGAGAACCGATGTAAATACAAACTCTCGGTGCATGGGACATTAATATGCCTCTAATGCGTGGTTAGGAGAGAGGTCTTAAAACGTTTACAAAAAGCATTGTGGTTTGTAAACAATTTATTAACTGAGGAAACGTTAATGTGGGGATTTTTTTCATTTACGACACCAATATAAATCTCTGCATGTATTGTAATCATCACTAAAAACAATTTTTACCTTTTGAAGAAGGATACGGTTTTCGAAAACCTATTCAAGATTATAAATAAATAAATGTAAAAATATATTTTTGAAATATTTTATTCTAAAAATAGTTAAAATAATGATTTAAAAATAATAAGTATAGCATGGGCACATTCAAGTTGTATAGTCACCCTTCTGGAGAATATTGTCAGGGTTTATGACTCACAAACAGTAATGCTAGCTGTATTGCAATGTTCTAGCTTTTTTTACATCCTTGACGGCTTTTTCCAATCGCCAATACAAAAAAAAACGTTGTATTTGTAAAAGTCTTTATAAACAAAAATGTTTATGAAAGACAAATAAAGATTATTATGAGGGTAAATATGGAAATATTGTTTTGAAAAAATGTCCTTACAAAAACAAGATGAGAAAACATCTCATTCAATTTTAAATGATCATTTTTCGAGCAACCAAAATTTTCCTGAATGTCTACCAACATTAAAGCATAGTATTGTAACTTCCGTCAGAACGTTGTCACAAGTTTAGTTTCGTGAACACATACCTAACTGCCCATATCGATCATTGTTATTTTCTGATCGCCCACTGATGTCATTCTACTGACATTTCCCTTATTTATTTATTTATTTCTGATTTTCTTTCGTTCAATTTGTTTACCGTATCTTTATACACATTGATTTGAATTTACTATTTATCCAATTGTTTGATTCTTTGATTTAAAGTTGTGTATTTGGATGTGTTTTGTGAAGTCAACATAAAATTTACCTTAAAAAAGTAAACAGAATAAAACATTATTGAATAATCTATTTATATTTAATTATATTTGTTTCTGGTTATATCAACAATATATATATAGTTTCATACTATAAAATAGAACAATCAATCTAACAGAATGAATAGAACGACAAAGGATACGTTTTACAGAACCAACCCTGCCATTATGGTTACAAATGAAAACAGTTTATTGACGCTTCGGTTACAGTACGATGGCCGGCTTTGTTGCAATGAATCAAACTTTATAGCTTCCGTCCGATGGCTTTTTATGATTGATGGAATCGATAAAAGTTTTCAACCAGTCGGCCGACGATTGTTCGGTAATTGCTCATTGTTTCGTGACAGAACAGATGCAATTGTGTGAACTAGTTGCGTTAGGCCCCACCACGTTTTTGTAATACATTCTTTATGGATGCCGGTGTTGACGTCAGAGATACTATATTTGGATTCGGGGGAATAGTATTACTTTTATTTCGGCTTACATCAGCGCCCCTAAAGAACATGTCTGTAACTACAATATACGAGTCAACGCTCTCATTGCCTAAGAATAAAGGTACTTTCAAGGACACCTAGGGCAGTTAGTCGCAGGGGACGTACTTCTGATATAAATTACAATACGTTGAGATAATTCTGAAAAGGAAGCGGATTTTTAAATACATTATTTAAAACGAGAAAAATAATTTCACAATAAAATCGTTTTCCTTTAAAATATTTTAATAACCCTAACTTAAATATTTTTGTAATCTTTAGAGTAGGCGGACTCTCATGCCATGATCCAACACAGCTATATGATGTATACTATGTATAAGGGTTATAGCTTTAAAAAAATGATAACATATGATTTCGCACATCTGATTTTTATTTGGGCTATGTTGTAGAACAGCTGATTTAACATGAAGATTGTATTGTACACTACTACGTAATAACGATAATATTAAATAGATTGTGTTAGTTATTATATATAATAATGTATTAACGTAACAAGAGGTTAGCTAGTGAGAACAATACATACCTCACTGTCTAGAGACAAACATTAAATCCGGTAAACTCTAAATATTACTACACACTAGTTTGTTAAAACAGGTACACTAGTTTATTAAAATACACCAATTAGTTGTCGCCTTCATTTGTGCCGGGGACAAAAATAATTTAATATTTTAAATTAAAACTTTATTGAGCGTGGTATATTTTAAGAATCTATTTTAATTAAATTCTTCACCAATAATTTTGAAGCGAAAACGTTTATACCGAATTCTAAACAAATTTATTGAATGGAAATAAACACACGATTTCATGTCAGTATAATTTCCTTTAGATTATTAACCTCAGTATATATTCCATCAGGTCACCCAATGAGTCACCTCAAAATGTATTAAATTATAGGTGATATATATATATATATATATATATATATATATGCTTTTGCACATCAGCTGATTCTATTTTGTACGATGTGTTGTAAAAAAATTGTTTCAACATGTAGGTTATGTCACACTATGTATGTGAATATTGTTAGGCAAAAATGATATTTTAAATAGTATTGTTCAGTGGATAAATATATTAGTTTATTTCAATTGTGTTAAATCTGATAAATATTACAATATAACGGTAATAACAAGTTATGTAATAAATATTCAGTTGGAAATATATAATAATTTATTTACGTTTTGATAA
This sequence comes from Prosapia bicincta, assembly GCA_036971475.1. Classification (NCBI taxonomy): domain Eukaryota; kingdom Metazoa; phylum Arthropoda; class Insecta; order Hemiptera; family Cercopidae; genus Prosapia; species Prosapia bicincta. The sequence goes on along the minus strand of JBAIZL010000006.1, from coordinate 18,226,341 downwards.
ATCTCAATGGAAATAATGAAATACATCTAACAATAATAACACGTTATGTATTTTAATACCAGTTTTTATTTGAAAACATCCTTAGGCGCGTCATCTTCACTACTGTCGCCACTTCACCGAGTACAAAGACCTAATTCTATTTTAATCAGTGAATTTACTAACATCTTATAACTACACTGTTTCATTGTAAAGTAATTTCTAAACGCATTAACTACAAACAAAATGCTGGTGCAAGTGCATAAAAAAATTCCTTTACAAGAGAAAAACATATTTTTATGTTATTATATTTTAAAAAAATATTTAAGATCGCCAGCTTATACAGAAGTGTTTAGCTGACGGAAGTAAATAAATGTGTTTCCGGCATAAATACTAATCTAGGGACGGGTTAAAGACATGAATTCGTTTCAAATAGTGATGAATCACTAAATCCAGGAAGCACTGAAGCGCCTCCATTCGTCTGTATTAGGCACATTGCAGCAAAGTGTGACTTAGTGGCTTGGCTGCTTTGTTAATGAAACAAATAAATCTTTCTATTTAGCCTGGTTATTCTGTGGCCTTGTATATGCAAGAAACTAGAGAAGAAATAAAACAACTTTAAAGTGAAGCAGCAGATTGTAAAGGACATTATATATAGTCCCACCCTCACACATACACACACACACACACACACACCATAGAATGAATATTTCTCATTATTAGTTACTTCTGAACAACCTTCTACTTACAAGACCCAGGATCCACGTCTAAGCAGCTTCCCGTTTCCTTATTAATTTACCACCCCCATAAGACCCCATAACTCACTGCTCCCACAGCGGATTATATAGGTGTGTTTTAACGACCTTTAATCCCCACAGTAAATTTTACGATTACAGGAAACGGCCCAAGTTAAGCGTCTTATCTGGGTATTGCACTTGCCGGGAAGCATTCGGGTCGGCTTGGTTCGCGGGCGATGAAGCTGTAAGTACCCGAGCGAGCTGGGCCGTAAAATTATTAGAAATCGCCGTAAACACGGTTATCGAGGATAAGGCAAGAACGAAATGATCCACATTCTCAGTATGATGCAATATTTTAATCCTGGTTTATAGAAATCCTTTTTTATATCTGATTTCTATCCAGCATAGTAGTAATAAAGTTCTGAATATAACGTTAAGTCATGTATGTCACACACACTTTTATGTTTTTGTACTTAATAGGGATATTTGCGAGTCGAATTTCGAGAACTATTAAATACGTGCTCCCATTTTGAAGCTTATATTTAGACTATTTAAAAAATTAAAAGGGATACCTATTCTTCTTAAGTATATATGAATAAATAAACACTCTAATAAACAAGAATACTATAACGTATTTTACTTTGTAAACCTACTAAACTGAAGCTCTTCATTGTTAAATAGTATCAGGATTTTCAAAATATTTGTTACCGTGTAGTTCTGTAACCATACCAGGAATGTTCTTTTAATCGTACTAATTAACCAATTAGATACATTGGAAAGAAAGTTTTATCTTAGACTTCGTTAGAAGTATCCTAATCTCAGAACTTATACAAGATCTTAGTGAGACATGTTCTACAAATAATTGCACTTTATGAGCCTGGCTTTATTCAAGATGATATTTTAAAACCGGGTGTTTTTAGAAAATAACAAGCCCACTGCCAACAATATCTTTACTGAAGAATATTGTTTACAGGACCTTAAGTTCTATTTTATAATAAAACTAATGCAAAGTCTTAATATAATTACTTTTATTGTTTTATCGGACGCGTTTCAGTTATTAAGGCTTCTTCAGAGGTGATTATACGTTTATTTAGCAAGAAGTAAAATGTAGCAATATTACTTGGTGTAATGTAAACTGTAAGGTTCTAAGAACTTACTATAACATTATTATCACAGATATAATGAAGTCGTATTATAAAATGACTACCTCGACTCCCAACTCAATGAGTGTTGTAGAGAGTAAGTCAAGTTAGTACGGATCCAATGGTAATTTATTATTAAGTCCCCTTTCTTCTCCAGTGCAATATCTCCCGACTCAATTTACATTCTTCTACAAAAATCTATTTTTAGATATAAGTGTAACCTAATACTCCGTGGTGCTTACATCTGTGATGCACTGCGTGTTCGCAAACACCTAGGTTTGTTGTTAACCAAACATTGAAACATTAATTCCGTATATTAAACTTTATATTTTATTCAAATATTATATTTTCACAAAAATATTATTTTTAAATGTTCGTTTCTGTTAAATCATTTAAATGTTATTTTAATGGAATAAATAATACTGAGAAAAACGCAATAAACAGAAAATATATTTTTCGGTTTCTTCTACAGGTATTATTTCACACTATCTTTATTTATGTCTACTAGGCTACAAATTTTTATTAGTTAATAAAATACATTTTATTCATCCACTCAAGTTTAATAAATTCCTTTGAACTAGTAGTGAATCCGCTTGATTTTAATAAAGTTTTTTGTAAAATAATAATTCATTATTAAAATGTAACAATGGTTTAATTTTAGTTTGTTATGGGAGAGAAACTTTCCATAAAAGAGACAAGGTATGGAATATTGTTAATTCTCCTCATTTGACTTAAAATAAGTGATAACATACGATTTAATAAAACAGCTGATTTTATGACGACGAAAACCTTTTTTAACGGATAGGTTATGTTACTTTATATATATTATTTGTAACTATGTAATAAAAAGTAATTAAAATAACACAAATAAGTGGGAATTCACTTTGAATTCTATCTATATTACTTTTTAATTCCCTTTTCACTGCTTTAAAAACACTTTCTCTCCAAGATGTATTTCTAAAGTTACAGATAATTATTTATATTTGTGTAAAATGTTTCTATTCGGAGTGTACATTCTGCTCGTAATAACATTTAAGCGATGAAGGCTATTTATGGAAATATACTAAACATTGATATTAGGACTTGATTAACAGTCTCTTGATAATTTTGACTCCCTAATTGTTTGTCAGTGGATGCCCAAACTATAAACAAACAAACAGTTTCTCTGTTTGCACACCGAAATCATATTATCCTGTTTGTATAATATTTGATCACCCCAACGGAACGTTGCTTACACAGTCTGTAAACAAGCGAGTATGGGGGTAGACGAAGTAGAACATGTGCGGTGGAGTAAATGTTTTATTTTATAATTTATTTTCTAATTACTTTAATTTTGTTACTTTAATTATCGTTATTGTACCATTATTTAAACTCATTATTATGAGAGTAGTAAGCTATTTATTTTTAGAAACTAATTTCGCTTTCTATTTTGCCATTTGATATTGTGATTTTTTCATATAAATATTAATAATAATTACAATTATTTAAAAAAAAAACTTAATTAAAACCTTTCTTTGATTTATTACTTTTTCCTATTATACTTGTTTATTTAATAAACATTTACACTTTTAGAACAGTCTAACTACTTCAAATTGTTTTCGATTTCTGAAGTACAAACAATTTACTATTCAACTCTTTAGCTAACAATTCTTGACATATTCTTCCCTCTAATCAATTTGTCCTATGGATTAATAAAAAAAGGCGTTACTTTCTTCCTTTGTCGATCTCCCCCACTTAATCTAGCCCCTATCAGTCTTCTCCAACCAGGTGATTTATAAGAATGGAGGACTGACGATACTTCATGGCTAAACGTCTTCGAGAAATCTTCCTTTGTCAATCTTACCCGACGATTTCTCCCTATTAATCCCCCTTGGTCAGGGGATGTATTATGACGAAGGCGTAGAGATCTCACGGGATCGAACTATTTCAATAAACTTTTCTCTATAAATATCCTCCAGTGAGGTGAAATATTAAGATGCACGCTTGACCAATATCCCTTCTTTAGTTCCTTCGAGGAATATGACCATCTCCCCCTTCATTCTCTCCTGATTGAGTACTCAAACATTTTCCCCTTTGCGTAAAGTGTATAAAATAACGTTTACTAACTCCTTAAAATATAAACAAAACTCTGTAACGTTTCTGTTGAATCACTTTAAAAATATCATCATTACGTGACATAAAACAGCCAATTATACGTTCGTATTATTTGAAATTCTATTCATGATCATTTCAAACTTTCATTACCAAACCTAATTCATTTTACATGTGTCAAAAAAAGTTTTTTAAACCAAATAATGCTAATGTATAAAAACGGACGTTGTTGGGAGCCTGGAATCATGACCAGGTCCACTAGCGTTGGCTGTATTCTACGATACGATTCAATTACGCGCTGCAAATTAAAGCGGCTGCTATTGGCTTTTGGCAGCTTTTGTCGGCGTTGACAGCGATCGCTAATTAGAGGACAAAGTGATATTTCATTCCATCCAATAAAATGTCTTTGTAAATTTATTTCCAACGCATAAAAATGTCCGCTAATTCCATTGCCAACCTTTGTAGTGGGCCTTGCATGGATTTTAACTTTATTGTTGCAGGATTGTATGTTGTAATGCAGTGGTTTTGTTTTCTATTTTGAAGCATATTTCGTCCAGCCTTTTAATACAATTACTTTACATGAAGAATCTCTTTGAAAAACAATATCTCCGTTCTATATAATAAATTTTTTAAATAAAACCTTAGCAAAAGATAAATGTTATGAAAATATTATTAAGTAGAACTCATTTTGCGAAATTAAATAAGCGCTGAAAGCAGGAAAATATCCAGAATTTGGTTTAGGGAGTTTAGGCTAAACTGGGGGTCTGACTCACTACCACATCTTTATACAGCATGCGCCAAAATAAACAGTTGTAGAATATATATTTATTATATTTCATTTACATATATTTACAAATACATACAAGCAAAACGAAGCTAATCTGTTTAGACTCGTGTTTGGCTAAATAAACTTCGTTCAATTTCAGGCAACGATCGTACTGTTCTTAAGATTTTTTCGTAAATTTATTAAGAGGGGTTTTCTAATGCTCGTTTTACACATGGTTATTTTTTTCTTGTAGTGGAACGGTGGTGGCTGGTGGGATATAGCGAAAAATCTTCTTCCATCCCTCTCCAGACGTAGGCGTCAGGTAGTGTAGGATTAGACGAGTGGGCTGGGTAAGGAAGGTTTTGTCCTAAGGGAGATGCTAAAGGTTCCTTGAAGGAATGCAATGATGCCTAAGGCTTGTATGTTGTAATGCAATGGTTTTGTTTATTATTTTGAACCATATTTCGTCCAGCCTATTAATACAATTACTTTGGATTAAAAAACTGTTTGAAAAACACTATTTCCGCTCATAATATAAAATAGTTTTAATAAAACTTTATTATAAAAAAAACGTTTTAGAAATAGTTTAATGTATAACTCAGTTGTGAGACGAAATATTCGCTGGAAGCAGAGAAATACCCAAAATCTTGCTAAGGAAGCCTAGGCTGAAATAGGGGTCTGACCTACTACCGCGCCTATTCCGTATGCCCCAAAATAAACAGTTGTTGGATTTTATTTTATTTCATTTTCACAATTTTACAAATACATGCAAGTAAATAGAAGCTAAATCGGTTAGACTCGGGTATAAATATGTTCTGTATAAGCTCAGTTCAATTTGAGGCAACAATGGAAACGTTCTTGTAGATTTTCCAAAATTTTGGTGAAGAGAGGTTACATGCTCGTTGTACACATCAATACTTCCCTGTAGTGGGACAACGTTGGTTGGTGGGTCATCACAAAAAATAATTTTTAATCACTCTCCAGACGTAGGCGTCAGTTGGTGTAAGAACGGGGGAGTGGGCTGGGTAAGGGAGATTTGTTCTAAGGGAGATGCCAATGGTGTCTTGAAGGAAAGTAATGTTGCCTAAGGCAGTGTAGGTGGTTGCGCCATTTTCCTGAATCCATTGTAAACGAAAAGACAGGGGTCAGGCAGAACAAAATCTCTTGTGGTCTTATTTAAAACTACTAAGAATGACTCTATATAGAGGCACCTATATATATATATATATATATATATATATATATATATATATATATATATATATATATATAATACGTTTTCTTGTTTAATAATTTAAAATAACATAGTTTATTCAAATACAAGAATATTTATTAATTTATATTCAAAGCTTTTCGTTGGTAAACAGTACCAACATCATCAGGAATGAAAATTACAATAATGTAAGCTACCTAATAGCTTACATTATTGTAATTTTCATTCCTGATTATGTTGGTCCTTTTTACCAACGAAAAGCTTTGAATATAAATTAATAAATATTCTTGTATTTGAATAACCAATGTTGTTTTAAAAAATATATATATATATATATATATATAAAGAACATAAGTCAAAATACAAATACAATAATTATAATTGAATTTAAAACTGTTTAATATTCCTGATGATGTTGGTACAGTTAGCCAACGAAAAGTTTTGAATTGTAAATTCAATTTTAATTCTTGTATTTGTATTTTGACTTATGTTCTTTATTAATACACGAGAATACATATTGCGATATATATATATATATATACACACACACAACCTTTCATATGTTAAACGACGGTATTCTTGGAAACAATGGACATCAAGGTGGAGATGCTATATCAGTTATTGTGGCTGTGGTACCGTCCTTATGTGCGTGATGACGTAGCTTTGTGTGCGTAGTGTCGCGGCTCTATGTACGTGATGACGTAAATGCTTCCACAACGTGGGCACAGTATCCACACTACTACATTCATTCCTTATGCACCAAAGACGAGGTAACTAGACCTGTGATATGGCTATTCTGAAAGCTCTGCACAATGACATATCTCATGGCATGTCTTCCATTCTATGGTCACTCGCTCCGCTTTCAGTTAGTTTGGACCAACGAATCGCTCCATTACCAGGAACATTCTGATTACGAGTGACACAGGTGATTTAAAATGTAATGTAGCGGTTTTTGCATTTGCTGTACACTGTCAGTGCCATTTATAACAAAAAAATTATTCTTGTATGTCTTGCAATATATCAGAAGCGTTATGAGGGGTTTGCATTTATTTCTAAAAAACAGCCCATTTCTCTGTTGCTATGTTATCGTTGTTAATGGGGTGTGACGTAATTGGTCGCTCCCTATCGCTTGCTGTTGTGGCTACGTCCGCATCTCCATTTTATTGTCGTTCCTTTATAGAAGTAAACTCAGTGTGTAATGTATATTTATATGTATTGAAGGCAACGAAAGGTACTCTGTAAATATCAAAAGATAAATGTATGTAATATTAAAAATGAAAAATAATACGTATCTTTTATCCGCATTTCCCGGGGGAGGGGGCGTTCCCGGTATTCTCTGTTATTCTATAGTAAGTGATATAGGTCTTCCTGAATTTTAAAACTTAATATATAAGGGAAATTAGCAAAAAAAATTTGAATTTTCATATCATATTGAGCGTAGTTTTGGTATGAAACATGATTTTTCATGTTACATTATCCTCTCTTGGGTCTCCTGTTTAGAGATTAACACATATGGTCCAATACTTTTTAGTGCTTAATCATCAATAAACTGGTGCAACTACTAGCCTACACTGATCCCGGAGATCGCATAGCTAGATCTCTTTGAGCACTAGAAGAGGCATTTGCAAATATGATGGAAGCAGCCAAGGAGATAGGACTTGAGATAAATGAAGGCAAAACAAGCGGCTACCCTCAAGTAACACAACAGTAGGTGGATTTGTTGAGCACGGCCCCTTAAAATTTGAAGTAGTGAATTTAATCACTTATCTGGGATCCTCCGTTAGCTCCAATAATAAAGTCTCCGTAGAGGTGAATAAAAGGATAGGCCATGCCAAAAAGTTGACTTTGGATTACGCAAATACCTAAGCAGCCTATATTTAAGTAGGGAAAAATGTCCCGTACTAACTTATGCCTCTGAAGCTTTGGCTTTGTCGAGGAACGAAGAAAACAACGTGACTGTCTTTGAGACTAAGATCCTCAGGAGGATTCTTGACTCTGTGAGTTCTGGTGGGCAGTGGAGGGGGAGATAAAATTGTGACTCTAACGCACTGATTAGAGAAACAGATATAGGCAAAGTTGTAAGAATTGGATGATTGTGCTGGACTGGTTATGTGCCCCGGATGGAGGATAGTGATCTACACAGACTTCTGTTAGGTAAAACTAACTACGAAATGATAGCAAAAGTAAGTCCTAGACTTGGATGGATTGCGTCACTCAGGATGCCAGAAACATGCTGAATGTGAGGAACTGGAAAGCAGCAGCAAAGGATCGAGCTTCCTGGTGCAGGCTCACTGAGGAGGACAAAGTCCACATCGGACTGTAGTGCCATAGAAGAAAAAGAATAAGTTCGGCAGTGACCAGAGAAGGATTCATGGGCTTCAGCTTTTCCGAATTTTACTGTGAAAAGTAAATATTTTTTGCAGATTTCCAAAATATATTTCAAGGATAACTGAGTTAAGCACTTCATTACACTCCTTATAAAAACAGCTGCATAATATTAGTTGATTCTCACGAGTCATACAAATACAATTAGTTAAACCGTACGCACCAAATTATTCAGAATTAGCTGTATATATATATATATATATATATATATATATACAAAATATAAATATACAATTTTGAATATATACAAATTTTAAATGATAGATTTGTTTCTATTTATAGTATTTAATTCCATATTTTACTGAGATACTAGTTTAACCTAAACACATAAAGTAGCACGCACTATGTTGGTTAATGAGGACGGATGTTTCGGGAGATGAATTACATCGTCAACTCAGGCCAAAATTCATCTCTTTTGTTTGTTTAAAGTTGGAGTTTTAGATTTGTTTTTTATTGAAAGGTCTTGTTTGCTGGAGTAATAATTATAGCTGGAGCACTTTGCGGAACACCGACATTTACTTATTATATTGTTTTAATTAATAATAATATTAATATTTAACCTTGTATTAGGAAACCTAACAAATATTTATCTTGATCTTATTGGATATATTGTGCGTGCTTAGTATGTCTAACCTTTTATTAGTATTATATGCTAATAGTAATCCGTTTTTTTAACTGTAAATTAATTATTAAAATCTAAATTCCTAGTAACAGCTAGAGAAACTAGTTTCAGCTAGATAACAAACAACACATGCTCGGTTTTATGTTTACTGAAGCTGAGTAGCTTCAAGTCCTGTGTATGTCTACTACTGAGCTTTGATTTCGTTCGTGATCAATGCATCTTCATCTCGTAGAGTGTTTGCTCACACATTAGTGTAAGAAATATTGCAACATCTGGCTAATATGGCAGAATGTAAGTAATATTGTAGAATGTGAGTAATATTGCAGAATGTAAACGATATTGCAAAATGTGAGCAGTATTGCAGTAGGTGAGTAATTTGCAGAATGTGAGCAATATTGCAGAATGTAAATGATAATGCAACATGTAAGCAGTATTGCAGAAGGCTAGGAGTACTACAAAAAGGTGAGCAATATTGCAAACAGTGAACAGTATTGCAGAAGGAGAGCAATTTGTAGAATGTGAGAAATATTTCAAACAGTGAACAGTATTTCATAAGGTGAGCAATATTGCAAACAGGGAGCAGTATTGCAGAATATGAGCAGTATTGCAGACGTTGAGCAATTTGCAGAATGTGAGCAATATTGCAAAGAGTGAGAACCATTTCAGAAGATGAGCAATTTGCAAAATGAAAGTACTAATGCAGAATGTGAGCAATATTAAAGTATGTAGGGAATATTGGAGTATGTTAAAAATTTTAGAGGATGGGAGTTATATTGCAGATTGTGAACAATATTGGAGAATGTGGGGAATATTACAGAACGTGGGCAATGTCTGGAATGTGGACAATATTGCAGAATGTAATACTATATAATTAGACTGATAGATGTCAACTAAAGCAACTAAAAATATATGATTCTAATAATCTTGTTGCTTCATTTGTGTTTGAAACATTTAAATAGTGAATATTTTAAAGAGATATTTTAAACTCTTGGTCAGGTAGTTTAATCACAAGAAGAAGAAGAATATTTACGTTGGTAAACGTAATTTGTTTATTTTTAACCAAAACCTGACCTGAACGTTAATTTGCACCTATATACACTTATAAATTGCGCCTATATTTTAATACGCCCGCCTAGTAATAAAGTATACAAAAGTATTTTGATTCCTGAAAAACACTTGGTATAACAATGTGCTTGTAAAATGATGTTTAGATTTTGTGATAAAATGGAATGTGAGTATTAAAGACTATTTAAATGTCTTAAGGGCATATCGCTTTATTCCTGCTTAAATTCTGTCTCCAATAACCACATATGAAATATAAAATTTAAAAAAAAGTTGCTGAAATAACAATATTTTTCAATTTTTAGCAATTTTAGCGTATATTAACATTACAAAAAATAATAAACCTTAACCTAAACAGAAAAACGGGAGGTTTGACTAATTCGTTCAACAAGGAACTCAATTAGTCGGAGTTCGGATAATCGATACTCAAGGTTCTACTGCATTAGTATTACTTGAACAAATTCAATTGAGTAATAACTTGTCATGAAACAATAACTAAACAAAGCAGAGCCTTTAAATATTACCTTAGCAAATTAATACACAGTTATAACCGGTCATTAAATTTACTAGACTTGCAATACAGAACCAGTGGTCAATAAATACAATATTAAGTCCACACTAGTAAGCAAATATTTGCCCACCGGATGATGGCGAAACCACGAAAATGTCAGGCGTACCAACATAAAACGTTAAATAATGAGAGGGTGAACATTTAATTAATCATGGGTTAACCTTGGATAATACTGTATCACTCATTAAGACTAAACGGATAACTTATACCAGATTTAACTTACAAATAAATGAGTAATTTGAAGAGAAACGTAATGCAATTTATGTAACATAATAAAACCAGAAAGAACTTTACGATTGGGTTGGTAAAACCTTTAAACAGTGAAGTACGGAGATCGTAATAGGACTAGTGAATGAATAATAAGTTTATTGATTATCTAAAGAAGGTTAAACTATCAACAGCTCAAAATGCACGGAAACACGCAGTTAGGACGGGAATGTACCTAAATGGAAAGAAATAAACTGAAATTTGGCCTATCGGTTCTGTAAGGAAACTGTATATTATTTTTAAAAAGTGTCATTTAGACATGAAGATATTATGTATATTACAACATGACTTTTTTAGTTTTTATTCAATTCCTTCAATTAGTTCACAAAGCCTAGTTCCCGAATAATATCTTGTACACATTTCCAATTGTTAATGGAATAGTTTTTATTCATCCACTCAAGTCCAAATACATTTGTTTAACCTGGATTGGATTTTACTTGATGGTAATAAAGTTTTTCCAAATAATAAGTTAATTATTGGATTTATTAATGAATTAATTTTAGTTTTATATGGAAGAACAACTTTTTACAAAAGGGGCAAGCTATGCAATATAGTTACTTCATCTCGTTCGTCGTAAAAAAGGTGATAAAATATGATTTCATAGAACAGCTGATTTTATGTTATAGGTTATGTGGCACAACAGCTGTTTTAACCCATAGGCTATGTTACTTTATTTATATAATTATAATTAATAATTAAAAAGTAACTAAAACAAAATATTTCTTTGATGTCATCAGCAGGAATTGACTTTTAAAAAATAAATTATATTGCTTTTGTTTTTAGACGAAGGAGACAACAAGGTGTCACTGCGACCAATAAGTAATGGAGAGGGAAGGAGGACAATATGAGTTGATTTTACAGTTATGCAGTCCTGAAGTATCCTTTATCGGCACCATAACGAATGTGTCAATAAATTTCAAGGTAAAGGAAAAATAAAAATGGCTTATATAATTACTATAGTATAATTGTTTACAAAGTAAATGGTTGCGTCTTACTAGAGACACAAAATTAGATTTTTACGCCACTCGGAATGATCTGTAATATATACTTCTGTAAAACTGTAATACAGTAAGAGCTCTACTCTATTAGTATTAGTATTAGAGCAATATTCTGCACCCTCGAGGTAGGTGTGTTGCCGGTACCTCGCGCATACAAAATGTGTAAGAACAAAATGTAAGAATATATATATTTTATTGCTTAAAAACTGTTTTTGGAGTAGAAAGTTCCGGATGATAGAATGCTGTATAAAAGAGTTTTTATATATACTAAATCAATTCCAAGAATATTCATTCTGTGACAAAATTCGACAAGGTGACCTTTACGGTACGTAGAACACAACCCCTAAATTCCATAGTTTTATATCTAAAATGTGGTAGAGAACGATGCCATTTCTGTAGAGTTATCTACGTTCCAGAGACAGAAGAAGGCTTACATCAGAGAGATGTGCGGTCGTGTAAGCTACGATTCTTCATGTTCCCTCGTAGTAAGGGAAGCTTATGCATTTATTATATTAACTTATGTTGCAGCACCATACTACAATCGCACACTACTGCAATTGGTTCTCTAGAATATAAAACAAAAGGTTTGCAATACATAATTTTTTAGTCGTAAAAACTGTGTGCACAAGCACAACCTTTCTAGGTATTACGTTTTATAAATATCCTATTAAAGGTATCCTATTAATCCTAATTAAAATGAAATAATATTTATTGTAGTAATATTTATGTTAAATGCCTCGTTTTGCGAGTCTGAACTAAAAGGGTTTACGAGAGAAAATCTTTGTGTTCTCGTCACACTTTAACACATCTATATAAATGTATATATGCGCTGTATACGACTATTTCAGCCTAAATTAGATAATAACATATGCTTTCATGAAACAGCTGATCCCTTGTTATAGGTTATGCAGTAGAACAGCTATTTCAACAAGAAGGTTATTATACTTTATAAATTCTACATTATGAGAAAAAATATTATTTATTATAATTAAAAGTTAGTAATTATATTAATATATACTTTAACAAATGTTACTAACATGAATTCAATATAATAAACTAATAGTGCGTTGTTATTTAAATTTTATAAATAAAAACTTGGGCACTAATTAAACCTATTTATTTAAATTTGTTGAATAAAAGTTTATTTAGTAAATTTTTCAACATCTAATAAAGTTTTTCTATTACCTACATAATATTGATATTAAATATGTTAACTAGATTAAATGTTTATTTATTTCTGTTTGTCAAATAATTGTTTATTTATTATTCTACTTATGTAACTTACTTCTTCCGAACTTTTCAATGCTATTACATCTTCACTCACTCGTGCATTACTTTTCCAAAAGAACCATCAACCACCCAAACGTGTCTGTCATGTTATGACATATAACTTTGAAAATTCGCCGTCGTATGTCCACGTCAATGAGGGGAAACGAGTGACAAGTGTGCATCATTTATATTGTGTCGAGGTCATTGCTTCGTGTACGCGGGCAGTAAACACTTTACACGTGTCAAAAAAAAAGCGGGACGACTTCCATTCAATTACAGCTGATTGATAGGGCCTTGTTAGAGGCTCTAAATTGTGGGACGATTCCATTTCTCGTTTCGAAATAAAAGTTTTTTATAGCTTTTTTTGGTGGGTAAGAGTGACTGTAAATAGAGCTTTTTGTTCGCTAATTAGTAGGCCTACGAGTGATCTCTCGATCTACGGAAGCTTGATCCTAAATTCGTTATACCTTTATTGACGTATCTTTTTCTTTAAAACCGAAACTTGTAAATAATATAATCAATTAACTTTAATGAAAAACTAGATATTTTTTCTAAAAATTTCTATATTTATTTACATTTAAATTTAAATGACGTCATAGTTAGAGAGCTTAATGCAATGACTTGTTTAAACCTAGTGGGACAATATAACTTTGTACAAACTTAGTCCATACTCTAGAGATATCAATGGTAGATATGATTGCGTGTCAGAGTAAACATAACTATGCTGGAAAATTGATAAACATTATCTTTTAAACATGATTTTTATTAATTTGCTTGTTAAAAAAATCTGAAACAATGTTTATTGCGCACCTATATTTTATTGCAATATTGTTTAACGAGTAAGTAACTCGAACAGAGTGATTGGCTGTAAAGTAGTTAGTTTTATTCAATAGCTATGTGTAAAACTAACGTATTAAAAAACTAATTTACATTTTAAGACGCATATTAAAAATTTCAGGCGAGAAAACAATTCAGCTGACTAAAGAGTATATAAAAGAAAAAGCTATATGTAATGGTATTTAATAGAAAAGAATTTTTAAAAGTACTTGTTTTACGTCCTCAGTAAGGGATAGCTATTATATATATATATATATATATATATATACATATATGTAACACAAACACAGTGGTAAACGCGACCGAACTTATAACAACAAATTGCAGACTCAATAAGATACAAACGGCACTATATAGGTAACTACAAAAGTGGTGCAAACCCATTGCAATCCTATTACAGAATAAATACACCTGGAATAAAGTTTATTAAAACTATGTTTAAAAATGTATTTTACAATATTTATAAATAGGAATCTTATTGGTTGGCAATTAACTACAGCTGACAATTTTTAAAATGCTTCGAGTATAGTAATATACACACAATTTTATACACTATATGAAATAGCGTAACTCTTTACTGATTGTTACGGTTATTGCCAAAAGAGACCGCCACTTGTTCGTACAACTAGATGCAAGTCTTATTAAATCAAGATGAACCATAACCAGGCGTTGAATTCACGCTGGTCGATTAGACTGCAAGTATCTACTTGCGTGAATAGACTTGGGACGCTTTCGTCTAAAACATATTTCTACTCGCCGGCGACGGGTTTCTTAAAAAGACGGGTAACGGAAGGATGTCTAAGTATGGTTTCGAATGTTGTAGTGAACACACCTTAAGGCAAGAGTGGTGTTTCGTTCCAAAGGTTTTTTCGAGTAAGAATAAAATCAAAGGCTTCACTGACGACGTGCACCCAGCATGGATTTGTGAAAGAGGTACATTTAGAACCTCATGATTTATTATGAATACTGTGGGCCTTAATGAAAACGAACCGCTTAGGAAATTACTTTATAGTGTCAAAGGGGGTGAAAGAAAACAATCTGTCACATTTCATAGAGATGAGTAATTAATTGTGCAAAGATAATAATCATAAGATACCAGAGTAAAAAGAAGTGCTGATTAAAATTGGCGTTTTATACTACAGAAACTGTAACTATTTTTTCAATTTATATACTGCTTTTATAATATATTTATTTATACCCTTAAATCTATAACCATTAGTTACTTATTAATGTAAAAACTACAGTTAGTCTTAGCTGCTACGCTAAGAAACAATACTTACTGGAAAATTAACAGTTTCCCTGAAAGATACCCTTTCAACAGAAACCCTATATGGTTCATAAAAACAGGCATATGGGAGCATCGTTGTGTTATATTCGATGTTCTATAAACACAACGCTATATAAAACCAGCTCGAAGCCAATATCTACTTATTTGATCTCATAAAAGGCTGCAGACAGTCGTGACTTGTAAACCAAAGGCTTATGATTCTTTAACAGTTGCTCCTGGCTTTCAATATCCCTTTGAACTTTGTCAAACTGGAAGTGTTATTCTGCGCATGCCCTGCATCTAGACAATGGTTACCGAGTCGCCCGAGGGCTCAGTGTAGGCAACGCGGGCTACCGGCGCAGACGTTTAGACGTCTTATCATAGAGGCTTCTCTTGTATCAACAGATTACTTGTTATATATCATATACTTTATTATATCAGTGATAAAAAATAGCTTACTTTACGCCTTTCCAGATAACATACTTAACTTATTTTGCATTTATTGTTTATAGAAGATCTGTTTTTATTTATAATAAAACCCATTTTTAAATCGGTTATTTTTCTATAAAATTGACCAAATGACAGTGATGTTAATTGAAATTACTTATAACAATATTAGGCTCGTATGAATTTGATTGAGTAGCTCTGAATGGAGTTCAGAAGTAAAAAGAATTTTATAAACACTAGGGAGTTTCTGCTTGGAGTACATCATCTGATCACCCTGATTTGTGGTGAGTGTTTAATTTATCATAAAATAATAATAAATCGTCTCCATTGAACTAATTTCTATTTTCGTAGTCAATAACAAACTCTGAAGTTTAAAATACCATCTGATATAATGTTTTTGTTTCTTGTCCGTTCTGTAATAAATATGAATGTAATATACACGCACCTTCGATATATATATATAGACTTTTATTACGAGTATTTATAGTGAATTAAGTATTTCTCATTTTATCACGGCAATGATATACTTGACAAAGAAGATTATACCCAATCGACGAAAAATAATTTTTTTATTCAGTGACCATCACCATGTATATTTACGAAGATGGGTGAACATATCTCCGGAGCTGAACAAACTACTTTTCAATACGATATGTTAACGTCTCTATATTCACAATGTGACACTTTATATTGCGCAAATATTTCTGTTCCAGGGATGTCAATCATTCCTTAACTTTATGCTTTAACATATTTTTCGTTGGAAATGTATCGCTCATCTATTGCGTCAGCTGATATTTACTGCGTTTATAATAATTGATGTAAAATAACTTTTACAAAATTGATTTTTCAACTTTTAAATTTCCGTAAATTACCAACAAAATGTGTATGTTAAATAGAGACAGAATATTGTGTGAGCATTAACCTGAGATATTAAAAACCCCACTTGTTTCTGAACTTTCTGATATGTTTATACATCCCTCAATATGAGAAAGAGAAATTCCACTATCCGCCCGCAAAATGTATAGAGCGGACCACGTAACCATACAATTTCCCTTGCTTGTACTACCAATTCTGAAAATATGTTACATATTTAGGATATTCCATGCATCAACAGAATCTGTATCCAATATGTTTACACATATTTCAATAATGTTTGTCTCATGCAAGTCAGTGCTTTGACAGTCCTACGATCTTTATAGGGAAGTTTTTACACTGACCTCCTAGTTTACGTCTCGTCTACTGCGATCTCTCAAAGTCAAGTGCACAGTTACGTGGTCCGCACCTTACACGTTTGTTCTATGCAATTGGCTTAGGTTCAACAGTTGCAACTATTTGCTACTAGGGAATTTTACTTGAAAAAATCTAGATTTTCTGAAAATTTAAAAGAACTTTGTGTTTTACAATTTGTGAAAATATTCAAATCATTTAGGGTGGTTGTTAGGAAGATCATCCGAGCGGGCGTTTACAAACATGTTTTGTCGCTATTTATAACGAACTGTAGACACAAAATATACTAAAATATTTAAAAACGTTCTCTCTTTGGAAACGGAATTCTAAGTTAGCAAATATTTTATTAATCTGTTGCTTTTATTAAATTATAAATAGATTCAAAGAAAGCAAAATTGAAAATGTAATAAAATATGGAGTGCTTTTAGGGTAACAATAATTTTTTTATATTCGAGATGAAAGTATTAGTGAAAATAAAAGCTTTGCATATTAGGTATAAAACTCTAAACTTTAATACTAAGTAAAATTTCTATTCTAATTTATGCATTGAAACAGAGCAAAAATTACATGTATTTTTTACAAAACACGAATCGCTAAGGGGATGACTTGAATAACCTAGCTTTAAAATATTCCGCGGTCACCCAGTGCAGCCACATTAACTGGAGCGCAATATATAAACCCAGTACCACAGTGTCACTACCCTTCACTAAACCCGTTGCTAGTTTCGATAGCAATTTTGTCTTTATCCGAGTTTGCTTACAAACGTTAATATTGCAACATTGTTCCATTATTGAGTTCGGATAAATGTTTTCACATTAGACAATAAATTTACGTATCAGTTTTTCTCTATACGTGATCATTATATTTTATAAGAAACTAGATTATTTTTTCTATATAATTCATAATTTAAGAACCCACAATCACATACACCTGTATCTAAACTTGCTTCAATTAAAATCTATTTTAATACCTCATCATCCTAGAGTAATGTCAAGTTGTAATTATTTTTGCACGCACATGTTCACACTGTAGGCGAAGAATTTCAACATATAATTTGCCGAGTAATGGCAACAGGGTATTACTTGGCCAGACAGTAATCAACTTCAATTTTATCCTTTTTACTTGTTACTGAAACATATATTTCCAACAAGAAACAGGTGATTTCAACGCCGGGAAACATAATTAGGACTAAGAGTGTGCAAAACATAACCTTAAAGTAGCAACAGCGTAAAACATTGTAAAGTACTTGTTTCTTGGACTACAATATAGTCTATCTACAATGCATCTAGTTAGGTTAGCTTTGGTTAACTCGAGTAACGGCTATACTGAAATCGGCATTTGGTGGAATAGACATAGAATGATGTACTTTAACGCACGCACAATATTAGACACATTTTAATGTAGAACAATGTTTGTATATATATATATATATATATATATATATATATATATATATATAATACATTGTAAATGGAATCAATTTTATGGGTAAAATCTAAACAACATTATGCCAACAGAGTATGTTTATCAGTGTATAGCTAACTATTTTTACATTACATTCAAAGGACAATTGATCAGTTTGCAACGTGAGTAAAATGTCAATCACCCCCTTTGCACCGTGACGTAAACGTCTATCGTACTCTTATGCAAAGTTACTAAAATATCACCATACCGTTGCATCGTAACTAAAATATTAACATCCCCTTTGTAACATTACTTAAAGGTCAATCACCTCCTTTTTAACGGGACTAAAACAAAAAGATCCCCTTTGCAACGTGACTAAAATGCCAATCATTCACGTTGCAACGTGACTAAAATGTCAATCATTCCTTTCTAACTAGACTTTATATCCAATCATCCATTTGCAAAGTGACTTAAATGCCAATCATCCACGATGTCAGTCATTCATCTGTAACGTGACTTTATAGCGAGTCATTCACTTTGCAATATGACTAAAATGTCAATTGTCGACTTTTATGACATCGATTACATATCAATCATCTCCTTTACACCGTGATTAAAACGCCAATCACCCAAGTTGCAACGACTAAAATATCAATCATCTCTTTTGTAATGACTAAACTATCAATCATTCACTTTGAAACGCTAATCACTTAGTACACATGAAGTACTTCTGAAGATGATTACCATCTTATCGAAACATACATAGAGTAATTGTAATAAAGATTTTTGTATTGTGATTAGTGGGTTCTATTTATTTGTCATTATAGTGTTAATTATCCACTTTGCGACTTGACTAAAATGTTAACAAATCACTTTAAAACTTGTTTAAAATTTCAACCAATGGCTTTACAAGGTGACTAAAATTTTAATAACATTATATCTGTGAAAACGTGATTAATATGTTGTTTTTTCTATGAATGCGATTTCTATTACATCATAGACGATTGCTTGACCTTTTTAAAAACTGACTAATATCAAATGATGGCTATTTTCCTCTGCACGTGACCTGTGATCGTCTTGGCTTTTAACGCATTACCCCTTAAATAAGGATTAACCTCGCTAATGGACCGGTGACGTCATCGGATAAGGATAGATAGTCCGTGAGAGGGTGGGGGACACATTATGCTACTTAGAGTCAAAGTGGTAGAGCAAAATCAATGGCCAATTTCATCCCTCAACGCCTTGTTAAGTCTCATTTGAGCCATAGAACAACATTAACTTTAGGGATTGTAAAATTACTTTTTAAAAGTCAAATCAAATTTAGCATTAAGATAAATCAAATCTAGCAAAAATAGCGAGTTCTGGTGTAACAAAGTGTAACGTAAGACTATTTGGAAAATGTTACCAGCATTACTTTAGTTGATAGGCTATACTAAGCATGTAAATGTTTTTATATGAAACACGTTGATACGCAAAATATCTATAACAAAACAGACCTGAAAATCATAATGACTAGAAAATATTTTAAACAATTTTAAAAAAATAGGAAATAAATCAGCCATCACTGGACAGGGCTAACCGTGGATCTTACCCCTAAACGCTAATTTAAAATTCCTCTAAAATCGATTTGGAGAACAACCCTCTCCGTGCAGCAGAGTACACTGAAAGTAGAATCACTAATATAAATGTTAATGTAGATGTTAATGAAGATGTCTATCAGGTGAAACAATTTTACAAAATCTTACATGCATCTTGTATTATGTATTTTGATGATGAGAAAGTTAGATTTATAATTAGTAAACTTGCATTTTACATTCACTCTAAAGTGCATTATTTGATCAAGTATATATAGTCGTCGAAATATTTTGAATTATAAACAACTATTTTTATCCTTATAAACACATAATTTTATTAAATTGTTTTTGTATATAACAAATAAAATATGTGTATAAAACTCATTCATTAATCATTTATTGACTCAGAGGCGCTTCAGCGACAGACAAAGGCTTCATAATCAATGTGTGTTGCTACTACAAACTCTAACTTACAAATGATTTTTGTAAAATGATTTTCAAAATGAAACACATGGAAAATACCAAATTATTAAATTAAATACTAAACGCGGTAGTTATAGTAGTAGGGGAGGGGACTGACAAATCGAGTCTTCCATCTAAGCTTTTTGGTACCTTTTGGGAACTCGATTTAAATAAATACCTGTACAGATTGTACAATGAATGGACTTACAACTTAACCTGTACCTCTTCAGCTAATATTCTAAGTTATTATGTGGCCAGAAAAGGAGTTGAATAATCTGTAAACGTTTTGTACTATAATGTTCTCTGCCTTTACTGAGTTGTGGCAGATGTGGAAATCCTTTGTAGTGTAAAAACAACGTATTAAATGTATTGATAATTTTGTGATATAACGTACACATTCATCTGCATACTTGTATGGATGTCCAATGGAGTTAGACATTATAATAGGTTAGACCGAATGTCCGACAGACTCCTCCACTCTCTTTACACCAGATTTGAAGCATTTCGGACAATTTTAAACAGGGGTGATCTTTGGGATAAACTACGATGTAACATCTATTTTGGTACATGAAGTTAACCAATGGTGAGATAGAATTAAAATTAAAACAGAAATAACGGCTCGTAAATACAAACTTACACATTCGGAGGGTTTCATAGATTCTTTAGTAACTCGTTACATTTCTATACAGTGACCTCCCTGATTCACTTTTTCTATATCAGAAAACCAAATATTCTACGACTACCTAGCAAGGTGTAACGAGAGATTCTTGTAATCTTAACGATGTGTAATCGGTATTGACGTATCTGTGACTTGTAATTATAAAGTCAATTGTTCTCTCTCTAAATATTTGTATTATTTTATTAAGGTTCTTTTGTCCAAATTAGAAGGAATATTGCTGCGAACTATATGAACAAGATAGAGGAGGAAATTTTAAAAAAAATTTGACGACAAAACTATAGTGTCGGTAATTTGTTAAACACACGTCCTCCATATTGCAAAGAAATAACTGTTAATAGAGAGATTTCTCAGGAACACCGTAAAAATATTTTTAAAACATTGTTCTTACGCCATACCAATTATTAATTTTTTTTTTAAAACAAAAACAATCTCACTTTAACTTACTCACTGGAGTTGTAACTCGTAATGATTTCCTGTTTGTGTTACATGCTTCACAACGTGGTACAGATCGCTAATGTAAACGCAGGTATAGATAATGCTTATCAGTCAGTCAGTCAGAGAAGGAGGGGGTTTGCTGGCTCACGAGGTTATGCAGCGTCTGTCACCGACGATTGCTGAGGATAGAAATATGGGATAAGGGCTCCTAGTAAGGGCTAAATGTAGAAGGGGTATCTGCAAGGCAGGATGTTTTCTGGGTGGGACGGTAATAAGGTTTTTATCCTGGGAGACTACATTTATTCAAAACATATGGAGTGGCTTAATCACTCTATTTTTGTGATATTTTTGTTTTTGTACATGTAACTATATATGTGTGTAGTTACGGTTTTTGTGTGACAAAACATAGTGTAAGAATGTGTATGAATATATTACTTAAGGGCTAGAACGAATTTACAAATTATATTGGAGGATCAGCTTAAGACTAAATGTCTCGTCCAGTCGGCTATTTGGGCTATAGCCGTGGTTAGCTGACTCTTGTTTACAATATTACCACACAAAAACTGTTCCGACGACAGGCATTTTGCCCTCGACTCTCACAGTAGTCAGTTCATGCCCTCTTATTGGTGGTTGTCGTTTATCCGTAAGTTAGTTCAAAATGCCTAGATTGAAAAATATCCGACTGAATTTGCAGCTATAATTGGGCATCCCAGTTCAACTCCAACACCTCTTAGGCTAACAGTGGGTCACTTCCCAGAGATAATACCACACACTGCCAAAAAAAAACAAAACAAATCTAACTAAAGAATGTGTAGTTTGTGCCCGTACACCTGGTGCAAACGGCAAAAAAAGTAGGAGAAAATCCAGATATTTCTGCCCTAACAGTGATGTGGTAATTTGTGTTACATCATGTTTTAAAACTTACCATATTCTCACAAATATATAAAACCATGTTTACACCTTGTATGTATTCTACATATTTAGAGGGTATTTTTGTGTATAAATAATTTAAACATTTTTATGAGTGTGAAAGTGAAACATCCATCGTGTTACTCCCAAGCTACGTTGAAAAGTAGCAATATTTGCGAAGGGGAGCTACATTTTTCTTTGTACAGACACTTTAAAGCTATAACTTGTATGCATGAATAATATTTTGTCTTACATGATGGTAATTACAAAACTGTCACATGTTATATATCTCTATTTAACATACTTCTTCGATTTCTGAATAAACTAGGGTTAGTGAGGTTTTTTCCCTTGTTATAGGATAAATCAGTAGAAATGTACAAAAAATAACTTTTTTTGGAAAGGAAATGTGGAAAAATCTGTAAGTTAGGCCAAGTGCTCATGTGCCGAAATACTAAGATTTTAAGCCCAAGATTTCTTTATAAAACAGGACAATATGCTATACTATATTATAATATACCTATAAAGTATTCGATAAAAATAAATTTGTTTATAAAAAAGCAAAGTAAGATTTTCTAAGCTGACCTGATGGCAAGTGACATAATACAGTATATGTTATAGCATCGCCGCGCTGAACAAGAAGGCCGTGTTTCACCCAATGCATAAACTGCTTATCTCTATTAGTAGTAAACTTTATTTATTTGCATTATAAATGAATCGAATCTTTTGTAACTCTATTATAATCCAGTATAATGTTTTTTTCTAAATAACCCTAAATTATTTTAAATATTTCTTTGTATTGGAAGGGGAGAATATATGTGTTTTTTACATGTATATAATTGGGCTCTATATAATTTACTTTACGAAGGCCTTAAGTCTCATTATTGTTTCTGTATAGTTTACAAATTACTGGAAAATTTTTTTTAAATTACGAAATTTATGATGTCTGGATAACCGACAATTACTCTTGAATTATTTACAATCAGTCCTCTCGATATAATATATTTCTCTCCAGCAAGTTTTGTTTTATCTAAATAGTGAAATCACCAACCATTAAATAATTTGTCTTCACAATCGCGTTTTACGACAAAATAGTCATCATCAGGGAGCGTTACCAGCCTGATTCTAATTTTTTTTTAATATTTAATATTCAACAGATTTCAATAAAATATGATTGGATTAATACTATTGGATTATAATAGACGAACCCCAAATTTCATTCGTTACGCACAAAAATATTTTCACAAAGCTCAAAATGATTAATTTCTTTTTCGTAATAGATTCAGTTCAAGTTCTCTACAAAAAGATCAGGTCAGTGTGTTCGCCCACGAGTACTCGTCGGATTTAGAACTTTTTGCGTAAAGGCACCTTAATTTTTTTGTTTGAAGTTAAACTCACCCCGTTAAAGCCCAGCTTTAGAGCTTTAGATCGCAGCTCGTTTCGAATTTCGCGTTTTTACTGTATTGAATTTTAAAATACAGCAGCTGAGTGGGAGGTGTGTAAACCCCTGACAGCAAAGAATAGACAGGTTGTCGCCCCAGGTTGTATCCACCCTCGGAACAACACTCTGGGGGTAAATAAACTTCCCCTAGCGGGTTTACACATAATCCCTTCTTTGTTTTATACCGTCTAACATGCTTATCGTAGACCGCGCAATGAAGTGTATAAAACGAGATACTATTGTGGTGTAGACGAAGACAGATGTGAATTTATATCAGGAAAATATCTGTTTGCAACTGTCCTAGTTGTGGTACAATACTAATTGTATTGTTTAATTATATTTGCTTGGGCGTGCAGTTAGAGAAAATGTAGGGTGAATACACAACAAAAATATATGTTTGTGTCATGTTATATTTAAGATATACTATCTTAAACTTTTAAAGATTTTTTCTAACTCCTATCATTTGATGAAGAACTATTTTTGGTAGAAATAAAAGTTTTTTTAAACTGTTACAAAAACATTATTGATTACATGCGTAATTGAACTCAACAAAATTTAATTAGGCAAACAAATCATTATTTAAATTAAAATAAAACCTATTAATAAATTTGATGCAGTAAAAATTACAAATTAAACGTTATTCCGGTGCTATTAACTAAAATTTATTAATACAAAAAAAATGTTTATAAAGTTCTATCGTTTTATCTACATTAATTCAGACTTATTTTCTACATTTATATATTTTTAGTAAATGTATTTATAAACACAAAAATATGGGGTAAATAAACAACAAAAAATTATGTTTGTGTCATGTTATATTTAAGATATACTATCTTAAACTTTTAAAGATTTTTTTCTAACTCCTATAATTTGATGAAGAACTATTTTGGTACAAATAAATAATCTTTAAACTGCTAGAAAAACATTATTGATTACATGTGTAATTGAACTCAATAAAATTTAAGGAGTCAAAAAAATCATTATTTAAATTAAAATAAAACTTATTAATAAATATGAAGCAGCAAAATTACAAATTAAACGTTATTCCGGTGCAATGAACTAAAAAACGAATCTGTTAATAAAGAAAATAATTTTTAAAATATACAGAAAATATTTTCCCTCTGGATAGACAATCAAAGAAGGTGGCGGTTGTGTAAGACCAACGGTTCATTACTTACTGAAAGAATATTGCGTCTTCAAATCCAAGATTACGATACAAATTTTAAAATATTGAAAACAGAACATGCTTTTAACAAAGAGAAGGAAATTCTTTGTCGCAGATGTTTTCTCCGTTGAAGCGTTCATCTTGCAACAGGTCGCCGAAATGAGTCTACTTCGTAGAAATACTCGCTGACAGTGAATACGGAATCCATTGTTTAATATTATTCCATTGTTGTGCAATGTACGGCGTCTCCTGCTAAACATTATAAATATATATTGTTGAGCTTCTTATTGCAACAGTAAAATATAAAACAGTTGGATACAGCTGTTTGTCTAAACATTGCTGTAGATTTTGTGATATGCTTTATTTAAGAAGAACTTTACTGTAGATTATTTCGAAGTACAGAAAAAGTGACTTATGTTGCTTGAAATACACTGTGACTTGTTCTCGTCGGGTATTCATTTGAGTGACGTCACCACTTCAAAGCCAATGTTTTCTACATAGCTGACTTCAAATGTGCTCTATAGTGGGCTACTCATGTTTTTTTAAAACCTAGCGGAATATTGTTGGTAATCTTGGAGTACATATAACATGGATAGTGAAACATTTGTTAAACATGTCGCGATAATGATAAAACCAGGATCTTTGTAGTATATTTCGATAGCATCGATAAACTGTATCCACTAGTGATAGCATCCTCGAATAAAACAAACTCAGTTTATAAAAGAGCTGATCCTCTAGAGCAGTATTGTTTTCAAAATTGTGCCCCTAAAGAGCTTTTCCAAACTTTTCTCCTCTCCTAGCCACTCATAAGTGGCGCCTGTTGAAAAACCATGAAAAGCAATGAAGCAAATGAAGAAAATATTTTAATCGAAGGGAAAACCACTTCCATGCAGTGACTTGTTTGAATTAAAAAGAAAATGGAAAATAGCTACACATACAATTTGGAAGCACAATTTGGGAAATTCTCTGGAATATGTATAAATACTATGCCTCGGGGAAGAGCCTAAGTAGAAAGCGATTGGTTTTAGTAATCAGAAGGATGAAATATAAGGTTTATGGAAATGGTAAACAGAGGCTTATCTTCCGCAATAAAGAGCTGCTTACATTGTTGCACAGTCATTCGGCTAGGAAAATTGGTATTGAATATTCTAAAGAGAGTCAATTGTTGGAAAAAGAAATCTTGGTAAAGCAATAGAGAATTGTTGTTAAGTAAGTAAACCTAAAAAAATAAATTATTTTTACATTTAAAAACAGCAATGATTTTTACAATACACACTAGGAAAACCAAAGAATAGGAGTAAACCAGAAAACAAATCATAAAAATAAAGTGTAGAAACATACCATGGAAACAAAGCATAGAAACATACCATGGAAACAAAGCATAGAAACATTCCATAGAAACAAAGCATATAAACATAATATGAAAACAAAGAATAGAAACGTACCGTGGAAATCAAGCATAGAAACATACCATGGAAACAAAGCATACAAACGTACCATGGAAACAAAGCATACAAACGTACCATGGAAACAAAGCATAGATACATACCATGGAAACTAAGCATAGAAACAAACAATTGGGACCGAGCATAGAACCAAAACATGAAACAAAGTATTCAAACAAATCCCGCTACAAAGCATAGAAGGAAACCATGAAATAAAGCATAGAAGCAAAGCGTAGATACTAAGCATAGAAGTAAAGCATAAAATAAAGTAAACCATATAAACATCTAACCATATAAACAAAGCATAAATGTAAAGCATTGAGCAAAGAATAGAATAAAAGCATGTACAAAATCGTAGGAGAAACAATAAAATATAGCATAGAAACTAAGCATGGGAACAACGTATGAAACATAGCATAAAATATAAGCATGTAACAAAGCATTGAAGAAAACCATGAAATAAAGCATAGAAGCAAAGCATGAAAAGAACGCAGAGACAAAAAAATGAACAAAACGCATAGAAAGAAGTACAACATAGAAACAGCATAGAAATAAAGTATGAACAAAATTATAAAAGTAAATCGCTAACAAAGCATAGAAGGAAACCATAACTTTAGGCAGAGAAGCAAAGTGATAAAACAATCAAGGGAACAAAGCATAGAATCAGAACACATTAAAAAGCATAGAAGGAAACCATGAAATAAAGTAGAGAAGCAAAGCAGGAAAACAACTCACAGAAACAAAACATAGAAGTAAAACTTGAAACAAGCATAGAAGGAAATATGTAAAGAAATATTGGAACAAAGCCATTTTAGTACAATGAAACAAGCTTTAATGTAGGTTTTTGATACTGAGTTTGTTCTAATCGAGGCTGTTATCGCTAGTAAATACAGCTTATCAATGCTATTGAAAACTACGATAAAAATCCTTGTTTTATCATTCATCACGACATGTTTAAGAAATTTTTCACTATCCGTGTTATATGTACTCCAAGAATACCACCAATTCTCCGCTTGGTTTTAAACAAACATGAGTAGCCCACCCGAAGTCAGCTATGTAGAAAACATTGGCTTTGTAGTGGTGACATCACTCGGTTGATTGCCCGCCGAGAACGATTCACAATTTACTTCACTCAACAAAAGTCACATTTTCTCTACTTCGCAATAATCTACAATAAAGTTCTTGTTAAACAAAGCATATCACAAAATCTACAGCAATGTTTAGACAAACAGCTGTATCCAACTGTTTTATATTTTACTGTTGCAATAAGAAGCTCAACAATATATATATATATAGTGTTCAGCAGGTGACTCCGTTCATTGCACAACAATGGAATAATATTTAACAATGCATTCCGTACTCACTGTCAGCGAATATTTCTACGGAGTAGACTCATTTCGGCGACCTGTTGCAAGATGAACGCTTCAACGAAGAAAACATCTGCGACCAAAGAATTTCCTTCTCTTTGTTAAAAGTATGTTTCGTTTTCAATATTTTAAAATTTGTATCGTAATGTTGGATTTGAAGACGCAATATTCTTTCAGTAAGTAATGAACCGTTGGTCTTACACAACCGCCACCTTCTTTGATTGTCTATCCAGAGGGAAAATATTTTCTGTTTATTTTAAAAATTATTTTCTTTATTAACAGATTCGTTTTTTTAGTTCATTGCACCGGAATAACGTTTAATTTGTAATTCTGCTGCTTCATCTTTATTAATAAGTTTTATTTTAATTTAAATAATGATTTTTTTGACTCCTTAAATTTTGTTGAGTTCTATTACACATGTAATCAATAATGTTTTTCTAGCTGTTTAAAGATTATTTATTTCTACCAAAATAGCTCTTCATCAAATGATAGGAGTTAGAAAAAAATCTTTAAAAGTTTAAGATAGTATATCTTGAATATAACATGACACAAACATAAATTTTTGTTGTGTATTTACCCCACATTTTTGTGTTTATAAACACCTTTACTAAAAAAATATAAATGTAGAAAATAAGTGTGAATTAATGTAGATAAAACGATAGAGCTTTATAAAGGAATGCAAGGAAAATTTAGTATAAAACTCCTTTGCTTATCTCTCTCACGTACGGAAAGACACTCATACACTGATAAGATATCGAGTAATATAATACAATAAACAATTTAAATAAAACAATAACACTAATTTACAGACATATCTAGACACAAGTTAAAATGTCCAATTAGTAAGGATATTTGTGCGTGTGACTGCGCTAGTATCGCATTAACAGCCCGCTGCGTCCCGAACGCTTCATTATGGAGATATATGTCATGATTGTGTAATTGGATTCAATTAAAAACTTCCGTTGGAAGAAGAGGGTGCATTAACACGTGGACACCCTCCCTCCATATGGCGCGAGCTGCCAGGGGAACGTTTCTCGCTTACGTACGCCACTTGGAATAGGGTTTTTTATTCATGTGACATTTAGAAAGGCATCTGTGCGCATGAAACTGTGTGAAAATTAATTAAGTACTCTTTCGCTGGCGGAGCATTGTGAAATAAAATGCGAAAAATCTTTTTAATAGAATCCTTTGAAAAAGTAATTTATAACAGCACAGGCACCCGCAGGAAACTTAAAATACCTTAATATAGTTTTGAATATATTTAACTGAATTTTTGTTTAAAGAAATATTTTAAAATAAAATTATTAGATTATAGTAAGTTATTTTAAGAAATAAAAACAATAATCGTAATCATCAGTGGTATAAATGATTTTAATAATTATTGCATAACAAATTAACCAAATAACAAATATAATTACCAACTAAAACTAGGATGTACGTTTGTGCCTGATGAAATCTCCTATATTTATGAGTATATCAGTGTTATGCACTTTCGTCACTATAGATTAGTTAAGAAAGTAGATATCAATGATATTCAAAAATGCTTTAATTTTGTTTTATAAAACTAGATTACGATAAAACTACATAATTTCTGTTATTTATTTTTAATAATGAAATAATGATTTCAATTTATTTTAACGTAGAATTTTCTCGTTATCTTGGTCATTTATCTACATTATTCATGAAATTATGTTTGTTTAGGAATATAAACTATGCCATAACACAGTTTACAGAGTTTGTTTGGGAAAATTTACAGTACAAAGAATAAAATGTTTCTTTCCATTCATTCAACACAAAGATTTCTTTCTTTCTGGTAATGCTAGGAAAAAATGTTTTCCTCAACGCAAGTTTTGTGTTTTTTTATTCATCTGATCTAGTTTTTATGTTATGAGTTCGCCGTCTTCCGACAAATAGAGAAATATCTTTCTTTCTGTCATATCATCAATGATGAGCCTCGTATCTGTGACCTAAATAAGGATTATTTCCCTGTGCGTTCCATCACATTAAAGTCAAACTACAAGAGGCTTCTTACTTACAATACAATGCAGTTAAACTTATACAAAAATCTATAACATAATTATATCAAAATAATACTAAATAGTATTTTTGTTTAATACAGTAATATATAGAATACACAATGTTAAATAAAATACAGGCGATTGCACTTTAAATTGTAAATCTCATCTTAACATAAATAAAATTACATAAATAATTGATTGAAAATGTAATTTTTTTAAACCTATAGTGAAAATAATAATTATAAATGTTAAAGTTTTAAAAATAATTACAACCAATTTAACACTGTGTTGTTAAATATACAAATTTCATTGAGAAAAAAAATCATGATGGCTGTATTAGAATGTCATTTTATAGTTTCAGGATTAAATTTGATTAAAAATATAACACATTATTACCACATTTCGTGGATATTAATAAATCACGATATAAAAAAAATTAATAATCCGCTTTAAATATATACCATTTGTATTATGTTTGTTGTTGAATTACAATTAGTCTGTTTACAAACATTCTGCATAAAACACAATATCTACTCATAAATTTATGCACATTGTTTTTAAAAACACCATTTGATGAAAATATTTGTAGTTTTGTTATTCTCAATAGCAAAAAAATATTGAAGATATTGCATCTCGTCTCTCGTAACACCCCTCAGACAAGGGATGTGGTTTGTTCAAGGGTAGCGTGGAATGTTAGCGACACCCATATTTAAATTCAATTATCGACACCAGGAGCGCAACTATCGCCCGTGTCAGGACTCCCCCGCAGTAAGTCGCTAATGCTGGGTCCACCAGCATCTCGTAGATCGAGTTTAGCCCGGCTGTAAGAACCATTATCTGATTGTATCTTTGCTAATCTCTTTAATTTACCTTTCGGGCGTGATCCATCAGGCGTTGGTTCTGGATTTATGTGAACGATTGTAGAATTAAATAATTTAAAAAAACCTCCAATTCATATGAAAGTGTAATAAAATGAAAAGTTTTTAATTTTTAAATTATCTGTCTTTTTCGAATGCATGGGTTCGTTGAGAAAATATTCGGTTTTGGAATTTTTCTTTTTTCTTCACACTGTTACACGGGGTAAGTGGATTTTTACGTATATAATATTGATAACTTTCAATTACATATGTATGGTATATATATATATATATATATATATATATATATATATATATATATATATATATATATATATGTATATATGTATATATGTATGTGTGTGTGTGTGTGTGTGTGTATATATGCGTGTGTGTGTGTGTGTGTGTGTGTGTGTGTGTGTATGTGTGTGTCTATGTGTGTGTGTCTGTGTCTGTGTGTGTGTCTGTGTGTATGTTACTATTCATAAAAATAAATTCTAAAGCAAATGTCGAGATATCGAAGAATAGATTTTTTTAAATTTCGATAATTTATTAGCAATTTAAAATAAAACCTAATCAATCTTTCGCTACGAAATAGTTCCTTAGAAAAGATCAATGTCTATACGAGCGAAATACGGTGTTCAAACATTTTTTTTTTCGTATGTGTCACAATATAAATGTGGTGTATACGTCCGTCTAGAGGCATTTGTTTTACTTATAGAATAATTATTACAATACAATAAAGTGTATTTACCCACTTAAACAATTTGTTATTGAAATGTATTTATATGTGAGGCACTTAGTATACCTTTTTTAATATTATTATATATGCTTCATTCCTTGGTGTCTCTTTTCGTTTTAAATTGTCAGTATCATATATTTACGGATATTTAACATATTTTAAAGCAATATATATATATATATATATATATATATATATATATATATATATATATATATATATATATATATATATATACAAAGCTTTCAATTAATATTATTATTATTATTAATATAAAAAATTGATTTTAAATTTATAGTAAATAAACCTGAAATGGCACTTATTTTATTGCAAAACATTCGTGTTGAAAATATTTTTCTGTTGCTCAAACACATTCAAAAAGTATTGATTTTATTACCTAAATACAAAACCCTCAGATTTGTTTTCTAACTATTTGTAGCCGTGCAAAGCATTGAAGAGGTATAGTAGCAACTCAGTTTCTTTATTATTGTTATTTGTTGTTATGGCTATAATAATTTGCAATACTACTACTACTAGTACAAACAATAGTAATAATACTAAAACCACAAAACTATCAATAACAGCAGCAACAATAATAATGATGTAATCTTAAACAATAATACAAGGGGCAAAAGCCTATTGTTTACATAGATGGAATTTATATTCGCAGTTCCCTTACAAAGCATTGGTTTTAGAGTAAGGATTCACAGCTTGGAGTAAAATCACCTGCTTCAAACGGAAATTAATTACTAGTTGTTAAATTATTGCTGTTAATATACGAAGCCGACTAATAATAATGCTTTGGCCGTTTGTGAGTCTAGGGATCACCTTCAAGAAATGCATTTTTTTAAATATTAAATTTATCCCAAATTTGCTTTTATAATTTTGCTTTTATCATGAACAACTTTTCTTGTCACAACACTGAACTTGGTAATCCTCATTTAAAATAAGCGTAAGGATTTATTAAATTAATAATTATTATTAGCTTATCGTATATTTGGCCAACGTTTCGTTATTGTATATGTTTCTTTAAAGTCTACGAGGATTTGTATTTGTTGCTATCTCATAATTTATTTTATACGTCGCCACAAAGGACCTATGTAAAACTGTGAGCTTGCAGTCTCGGTATCATTGTGTCGCAGAGATACGCCCCCATAACTTCAGGCCCATAAATCGGAGGGAAATTAAACCTAGCCCTTTTAATTCCTATGTGGGCCCAAATATGGCAAAAATATAGCGGCCATTAGAAACGCTTTACTGGAGTTGTCTGGGGTTTGAAAACACCGAGGTTTATAACATTATTATTTTAAAATTCCCAGTCTTTCATAACAAATAAAACTGGAGTGTATGTTTTGTATAATAGTTTTAATAACGGTTTAGTTATTAGTTAATTAAAGAAAAATAATTTAATTTTCATACATTTTAGTGCTTTTTTTAGTATATAAAATGTTGAGGAGTACAGCTATAGGTTTTAACTTCTGAAATATATTAAAATTTAAAATAAACTGATATAAACCCTCGCTAAAAATAATTACCTTTATGTACTTAGAGCTAATACAGAATCTTTAGAAGTATACAAATGAACTGGAGAAATGTACATAAAGATGGTGTAACTATTTTATAACGAGTATTTATAAGTTATAATTTTCCTACTGCTCTCTGTATTGCTTTTGTAATACAATTGATGTATGTAGTTTGTTAATATCATTTACAATATCCATATTTATGCATTTTATGGATTTAAAATTTACAGAAAAATATAGTTACATCTAATAAGCCTAAAAGCAGAATATTTTTCTCCAGCAAACACATGAAACACCGTTTGCCAACACTGTTAAAGTCTCAAAGATTTCATCAAAGCTAGTGATTTTAATTTATTACTGAAAAGATGTAAACACTAGAAGCTAATTAAATTCATATCCTAGTTAAACTTTAATGCTTTGAAAAGATCATTGATGCCTAAAGCAGGCTAAAAATCCTTTGAGGTGCTGATTTATCAAAGGGCTGAGGGAAATACAATTTCACTTAACCTTATAAAAACACAGTTATCGTTGTTAAAGTATGCAGTTACCTGCAGAGTATCTGTTTGATTTAAAAAGTTCCTCTTGAAGTTTCACTTTATAAAAGAGATATATTTCAATTATGTGTGTAGCATAGGATTTTATGTTTCATATATCAATAGGTATAAAACTCGTACTACAAATGCTGTTTTCAGGGACAAACCCATTCCAATTCACTGATTATTGGTTAATTTATGAATTTAGTGAGGATTGTTATATGGAACAAAAGACGTCCCAAGTCCCTGATTATTGTTTAGTTTAAGAATTTAGTGTGGAATGTTATATGGGACAAAACAAGTTACAATTAACTGATTATCGGCTATATTATGAATTTAGTGAGGATTGTTATATGGGACAAAAGACATTCCAATTCACTAATTATTGATTAGTTTATGAATTTAGTGAGAATTGTTATATGGGACAAAAGATATTCCTATTCACTGATCATTGGTTAGTTTATGAATGTTGTGAGGATTGTTATATGGGACAAAAGATATTCCTATTCACTGACTATTGGTTAGTTTATGAATTTAGTGAGAATTGTTATATGGGACAAAAGATATTCCTATTCACTGATCATTGGTTAGTTTACGAATGTTGTGAGGATTGTTATATGGGACAAAAGATATTCCTATTCACTGACTATTGGTTAGTTTATGAATTTAGTGAGAATTTTTATATGGGACAAAAGATATTCCTATTCACTGATCATTGGTTAGTTTATGAATGTTGTGAGGATTGTTATATGGTACAAAAGACATACCAATTCACTGACTATTGGTTAGTTTATGAATTTAATGAGAATTGTTATATGGGACAAAAGACATTCCAATTCACTGATTATTGGTTAATTTATGAGTTTAGTGTGGATTCTTGTACGATGTTGCAGCTCTCTGCCTGTATCGTTACATAAACTTATACGTAAAAAATATATTAACATAACATACTACATATTAGTACTTGATTATTTCAAATGCAGGAGCATATTTTTGGTTTGCGTAAAAAGGTATTCGCTATTTAAGAATATTATTAGAGCATAGTAGGCTTACTAACATTGAGTCACACATTATCATCCTTATGAAAAAATATTAAAATAAAATACAACTGTAAGACCTTACAGTGTTGACATGATTATCGATTTCTTGGCATATCAACAATAAACCTGAGAACAAATCGATAAATATTCCATTTTAATAGTTATTATTTTATATTATTTCCATTATCAGGAATTCGATAATGTTACTAGTACTTTTTTACGTACTAAATACATAAAACGAAAATATAAGAAACGGAAATTATCCGAGACGAGTCGCCCTAAATTTAAAAATGAACAAGCTACGGAAACCAGTCATTTTTGCCTAATAATCAGTCTGCATTTCAATGAAAACCGGACATCAATCATGTATTTTATTTAAAGGATATAATAACTTTGCTTTCTATACAAAACTTCTTTTTGAACATTAAAGATTAAAAACTAAAATTTAAATGAAGTATTGCAAAATCTTTGCAGTGTGAAATATATATTTGTTTTTGTATATGGATTTATTTTCTACGTTTCCGCAAATGTATGTATAGATTAATTGATCACAGTCATATCCTAACTCAAAGTCGCGAAATAATCTCTTGAGTTGATGCCTTTCAAATAATCCAATCTGAGAGTACACATATAGTTCTTTAGACGGAAAACTTATTAACGCGAAAAGTACACAGAGAGTAAGGCCAAATGGAAACTGTGATCAGCCCTTTGGATATGATTTTTAAAAAGCTCTTTTCGTAATTTATTTCTGAACTGTAATATTTTTAAAATGTAATTTTCTTTTTATTGTATTTTTAGGATCAAATTGGTTACGAGCTGTATTTAAAGGAGAAAGTTTTTTTTTCGGGGGAAAACCAGAAAGGTTATCATTCCAGTTGTCAGTAGGCTTATATTTTTGTGTTTGACTCAATTTTACCCGGAAATCCAAAACTTTTCTAGTATTTTAAGTACCAAGGAATAAATTTGACTTTTTCCTAATCTCAGAAAGCTCACCTAACCTTTTGAATCCTGCTTCACTCGAGGGGTGTACAACCTTACCAACTCTTTATGATTCCAACAGACAGATCTGCTTCTCGTAAGAGTCCCTGAACGCGTTATGGCGTACCCTCTATATATTCTACAAAGAAGCTGTCTGGCTACAACCTCATATACTAACAACCCTTCCCTATACATGCATGCCATAAACGTCCTGAACCCTATGAATCACAACTAAACGTTTTCTGTAAAGTTAAATATAATAACATAATTTCACTGTATGATTCAAAATTATAAACAAATTAAATTAATGGGAGAATAATTTTGTTTTATAGGTACAATAGTTTTCCGTGACTATAATTTGAAGGAAAATTTTTATTTTATTGTTAAAATGTGTTTATTCAGAAGGTTCTCAATATCATCATTGTTGCTTAGGCCTAACACATTATTGGAAAATATTCAATTGTTAACATATATTTAGAGCATTAAAAAAATAATAAAACAGCAATAGCCGTAGATCTGAAACTCAAAATTACAACTTAATTTTGAAAATAATAATCGATTACCAGTGAACCAGCAAATTGGCCTCCCGTGAAGGGGCATAGAGCAGATGAAAGGGTCCGTTATGTTTTGTATGCAAAGGAGCCCTTTCATGTCTTTGAAGTCAGAGCACGAAAATTTTGTATTCACAAGCTCTCTGTGTGTTATCAAGACCAAAATAAAAATGGAATATAATGTGCGATTCACGGTAGTCGTTTTTCCTTTATATTTTCTTTTAATGTTAAATTTGTAAAAGATTTTCTATATTTTCTATAAACATAACGAACAACTTAGGCCATAAAGAAGACAATCAATGCAAATGGTTTTCAAATATCTCCAAGAGGGCGAAACATTTTATCTTTCATTTTCGGTATTAACTCAAAACCCATGACCAGGTCGTTCAAAGTCGCTCCAGGTTTAAATATGGTTGTGTTTAAAGGAAGTTTCAATTAATAAACGTCTTCGTACGCGCAATCACATGCATATATACTCAAACAGAAAAATGTATTCCAATCTTTTGTAACACACAGATTTAAATGATAATTTGAAGTAAATACTTTAGAGAGCCTGAATGGAAAAATCTTACGGGGTAAATAGTGTAGTTGGTGTCTCGCAGAATCGTATTACACTAACGGATCTATATAGTTGCGTATATGCACTTGTATATAACTATATTAGCTTAAACTAAACGATATAATATGCTTTCATCAAACTTCTGGTATTATGGTATTTTATTTATAATAGCTGTTTTGAAACATATATTATTTTATTTATTGTAAATTATTAAGTCAATATTAGTTTATAGACTCGAATAGATTCTATTGTGAACTCTATAAACTGCGTTTTTGAATCATCTATTTATTTTCGTTGGCAATCATATTGTTTGCTTTTTTTAATATTTTTATAAATCAATATTATTGTACAAAATTATAAATTTCGTATTTTGAAAAAATATTTATAAGATATAATGTCAGAAGTGGTAACCTAAAAAAAAACATTTACATTGGATAATATTATACTTTAAATGTTATTATTTGTTTATCTAATCAAAAATTTATATTCTTGGGCATAATAAATAATGTTCTAGTTGTTAAAGTTTTAGTATTGTTGAAATGTTTTAAAATCATGTTTTAATATTATCGTACGCTTTCAAAAAAGATACACTTATGTTTGGGCAAATCTACGATTTATAGAATAGGCTTAAACAATACTTTAATAGGTGCTGTTACCATTAAAACAATAAACAAGGACGACAAATTAAAAACCAAAACTTTTTGACCAAGGAAATCTTATATCCTGTTTACATCCTCCGCATTATATAAGAAAGCAATTCGAAATATTAAAAGGAGCTTAGAGGTTATTTAACGAGGTTATGCATCTGTGTCTGCAAGCGTCACGAACACAGATCACGTCTTGGAGCAGTAACAACGCCTTAGATATTCCGATTGGATCTGTGCTATTCATCAATACATGGTATGGGATGTGACTGGGGTTGTCTAAGAGAAACATATGTCGCAAAGGAATGATACACGTTATGTGGCTTCTGTTGGGCTTCTATTTGTTTTATGTGTTTCAAACAGTTTTCATCTGGACGATTCTTTGTTATGAATATGAACCTATATTTACCAGCACTGTATAAAAAAACGTTTTAGGTACACTTATAAATAAATAAATAAATATATATATATATATATATATATATATATAGGCCTATATATATATATATATATATATATATATATATAATGATGAATCAGTAGTATATATAATCAGTATATAAGTAGTAAATAATCAGTATAGAATCAGTATATATATATATATATATATATATATATATATATATATATATATATATATATATATATATATATATATATAATGATGAATCAGTAGTAAGATATATATAATCAGTATATAACTAGTATATAATCAGTATATATAATGATGAATCATATATATATATATGATGAATAGTTACTATCTGGAGTACATCCGTTCCATCTGCAGTCCATAAATTCGCAGTTCCGACGTTTCGCTAGAATCTCATCCAGCATTGACGAGGTGAACCCAACAACAGTAGAAGAGCGAGTGAAGAGCGCAGATAACTCGGCTCCTATATAGGCAAAGGAATGTGAGTAATTGTTTGGATCAGGTGTGTGTGGATTGACGTCAGTGTGTGAATTGACGTCAATGTGTGTATTGACGTCAATGGGCGTGGCTTCATTCCTCTATATAAAGGAGCCGAGTTATCTGCGCTCTTCACTCGCTCTTCTACTGTTATTGGGTTCATCTCGTCAATGCTGGAGGAGATTCTAGCGAAACTTCGGAACTGCGAATTTATGGACTGCAGAATGAACGGATGTACTCCAGATAGTAACTATTCATCATAATTTTCCATCCGTGAAGGAATACGTATCAGTATTGTATCCGTATTGTATCAGTACGTATCGTGAAAACGTTTTTCATTCCTGATGATGTTGGTACTGTTTGCCAACGAAAAGCTTTGGATATAAAATAATAAATATTCTTGTATTTAAATAACTTATGTTGTTAAAAAAAAAAAAAAAAAAAAAAAAAATATATATATATATATATATATATATATATATATATATATATATATATATATTTATATATATATTGTAATCCTTAGATGAATTATTTTTTCTTGTTGAATATGTATGGTGAAATAAAATAACTTTCATAAACAAGAATATACGAGTATAACTTCATTTTATTGTTGATTGAAGCTTTTTGCTAATTTACATTATTAGCATTTTCAAAATGTATAAATCACCGTCCAGTTATGTGACTAGAGTAAGAATATCAAAATAAAAACCAAAACGTTTTGACCAAAGAAATCTTATATCCTGTTTACATCCTCCGCATTATATAAGAAAGCAATTCGAAATATTAAAAGAAGCTTAGAGGTTATTTAAGTCTTACTCTAGTCACTTAACTGGACAGTGATTTATACATTTTGAAAATGTTAATAATGTAAATTAGCGAAAAGATTCAATCAACAATAAAATGAAGTAATACTCGTATATTCTTGTTTATGAAAGTTATTATATTATATATATATATATATATATATATATATATATATATATATATATATATATATATATACAGTTATTATGAGAGTCAAATAGATGACTAAATTATTCAAAATTGAAGTTAAGAGCCTCAGATACAACTAATTATGATACAATATTATATGTTATTATGCACGAAAAAGAGTTTGTAAAAAGTCTACTACTAGTAGTAGTTACTAGTAGAATAAATTTTATGTAGAATAAAAAAAAGTTTAAAAAAATAAATAACATTAAAAACGTAATGATAAATATTTCCCACTTATTACACACGGAAGGAGTTATATTCTCGAGTATAAATGACGTGAAGATAATTCGGAAACAGAATAAACCAGAAAATATAAGAAAGATCAAGAGCCTACGAATGAATTTTTCAAAATAAAAACATTAAAGTACAAACACAGATCAAATGCAATCAAGAGAGTGATAGGATCTGATTATTTAGTTCAATAATTTAACACAGTCAACTCCCGATTATCCGTGGGATTGTCAACCACCATCGCCAGAGATAATAAAACACAACGGATAATCAATAGAAAAGATAGTAATTGATATCTAAACTTCGTCATTAGAACAGTGTCTTATATTTACCTATCTTACATATATACAGCATATTACAGTAATATAAGCATAATACAGTACACTAATGGAATGTATTTTACTGTACAGTTACACGTCTGGCTGAAATTTCCAAGTTACATACACTCTACAGATCGCTGGCTCTAAAGTGACACAAGACTGTACATACTGTAACATTTCAACCTAATGTATTAAGCGACACAGTTATCCGTGTTTAATTACGTTATATGACCAGCCCAATATTTCTGTACCGATTAAATAATTAGGATGAACTTACACATTGTTTATTAAAGTCAATTTAAATCTGAAATTATTTTAAAACTTCTCAACAGCAACAGCGAATAATCCGCAATGCGGATAATCGGGAGTTGACTTTAAATAAATAATTTCTCAAGATTGACAAAATGAATTATTACTTTTTGCATACATTAATAAAAATGTTGACGTTTAGAACATTTCAAGTAGGACTAATTTGGATGAAAATAAAATTTTTTTTAAAATTAAATGTATAATTAGAACGGATTAGTAAATGCGAAAAACACTGCTGCCAAAAACTACAATATATATTGTGAAAACGAAACCTATGGTTCCACTAAGCATGCAATTACTGAAAGCCTAAACTAAACCAGTATTAATGGTTGTATAATGTCCTTTAAATAATATTTCATCCCAGGTAGTTAACAGCTTATCATAAATAATGTGGCCGGCTTTTGCGTGCTCCAATAAACAGATAATTTCTAACGTATTATCCCTAGGTTCCCAGTACTCCCGGCTCTAATAAATTATGCGGCCATTGTTCCATTGCGGCCAATCGTTTACCTGTTGCAGCAAATTGTATATAGTATTATAACATTTTGAAATAATTTGTTAAATTAAAATATGGGTTTTCTATTTCATTACGTACGTACTAATACAAAATTACAAAGTGGGAGTCAGTGCGACTGGCAAATGGAAGTGAACACTTCATGTGTTTACTGTAGTATATACAATCTTTATATAGTATTTAATACAAAGCCTTTATTCAAAAATGTATATTCAATGTTTCAATAAAATTTAATATCGAAAAAGTTTCTATTTCAAAACATCGGTCTTAGGAACGTACCAGACGAGCTTAAGTAAGTTTTTTTTTAAATTGGAATAGTATAGTTATAACACAATATTTATGTAAGATTAATAAAATATAAAATCCTATATATATGTATATATATATATATATATATATATATATATATATATATATATAATACGTTTTCTTGTTTAATAATTTAAAACAAAATAGGTTATTCAAATAAAAGAATATTTAATAATTTATATCCAAAGCTTTTCGTTGGTAAACAGTACCAACATCATCAGGAATGAAAGTTACAATAGAATAAAAGAATACATATTCTTGTATTTGAATAACCTATGTTGTTTTAATATATATATATATATATATATATATATATATATATATATATATATATATATATATATATATATATATGAAGATATAAAATATTTAATAACTGATGAGAAATATTGACCTGTAACATTTTGACCTAAAATTTACAATAAAAATTAACATAACCCGAGTTAAAACAGCAGTTTTACCACATAAGCTACAATATAAAATAAGACATTCTATGAAACCATAGGTTAACACTTATTTTAACCCCAACGATACGAAATACGTATATTGCATACCTTCCCCCTTTTGTAAAGAGATTTTCTCATACAAAAACTAATAATACATAAATAATTTTAATTAAGGAATTATTAATTAAGCTAAAATATTTAAATACATCGCATTTGGTATACAACTGTATGACGCCAACTCAAATATTCTTTCTTGTATAATTTATCTGTTCAAGTCAAGAGTAGTTTTCTTCAAAAATAAGTAATTTATCTCCAGGGCTTCTCTTTGGCTTGCAGGTTGCTATTCAATGCTCGTGGCCAGAAAAACGTTTAGTATGTCGAAGCTAGCTATCAGGTTTATAAAGGTACGTTGGTATCAGTGGAGCGGGTTTTTTTTCAGGCATTACTCTCTCGTGTATCCTCCACAGTGGTTGTGGCGACCAGATACGTACAATTGCGACGTTCAACAGACACAGAGTCAGCGGGCCCCCTGCCATGAAGATGTCATGCATCTTCCTATGTATCGCTAGCTATATACACTTCATCTGAGGTTGGCGATTTGAAAGATTGGGTAGAAGTAAATAAGCCTTTAGGAATATATTTGAGTTCAGTTTTCTGCCTTTCCTAACGTTACAATATTCTCCTCTGTTGACGCGTTTCAAAGTAACTCCATTTTAAAAACTTCAATCGTACTGTTCGCCCAAACTTTAAGTCCGTCTTTATATACCGTCAGCAACGCCCTCACGACTTCCAGACCTCACTTCCTATAGGTGCACGCCTACTTTTGCTTCTTACGTCCAACTACTTAATAATAAGATATTGAAGTTTGTAAAATGGAATTACTCCGAAACGCGTCAAACGAGGAGAATATTGTTACGGTATGAATGGCAAAAACTGTAATTAAACATACAGGAATATTCCTAATAGAAATGAAGATGAGTATATTAATAATTTTAGCGTTAAGAAACCTTAATACCACTTAGTATTTTCTGCGACAGAAAGTCAATTCAATTTTTTGGGAAAAATAATGAAACGATTAGTAGTCCAGAATAAAGAATAAAAGATATCTGAATTTTAAGATGTATAAATAAAATAGAATAAGATAGAACAATTCAACCTGGGGCTGATATCAAAAATGCGATAGCACAAATGTTAAGTAAAATAACAATAAAGAACTGATAAACTCTAATGCTAACTAATAATACAGATATTGTTTATATTTAGCACAATTATTTACTGTGAATAATAATTTACTGGTCAGATATCCAGATAATTTCGAGGAACGTATTAAACTCGATTAAAGAAAAGAAGGATTAAATATAAATTCGCATCCTCGTGAATAATGTAACACACTATTATGTAAAAAGCTGTTTTGTAGCAGCTTTTTATGATCATTTGTAACTGTCAAACGTTCAGCATCCATTTCACAAGTTCGGTACCTTTTGAGTCCTGAAAGTGTCAAATTGCTTTTGATAAAGTTCTCCCTAACCGCTCATTAAAGTTTCTGTGCTAAGTAGCCAAGATAGCGTAGTTACGTCTAAAGTGTCAAGTTGTAAATTCTAAAGTTAGGTCTGGAACTAAGGAATTATTAACAATTTACATTCATTAAAAGCATTTTGGTTTGTGTTTTATTTATAGAAATGCGTTATTGTGAAATACTTTATGTATTTCCCACTTCAAAGTTTTGTTAGTTTCCGGGAAGGTATCGTAATTCACTGTATCACCTACTTTTGGGTATAAAATACGTAGCGATTCTGCATGGCAAACTGTCGTAAAAACTTTTTGATACCGATCTAAAAGTAGCGAAGAGTGTACAGAAACTCTAAGATGCCAAATGGAAACTATCTAGAATTTCCTGTATGTTTTAGCCTGGCAAATTTAACGTAACTTACTCCAGCTCTGTTTTTTTTACGATTTTTTAACATCGGTTAATATTGTCGTAGATGAACTGTAGACATTCTAATTTAGGCTACAAGTAACAAAATGAATCAAAAGATTGACAAACATTAAAATTTATTACAAAACCTGTATGATTTCTATTTTGAGCTTTGTAACATAAAAGGTAGTAATAAAACGTGAAATTATTTTAGAAATTAAAGTCATATATTTTGTTGCGTTTTAGGTTAATATAAATACGAGTATATAAGTAAAACAACAAAATGTTTAATGATAAAATTTATTCCCTAGTTTAAACTCATTTTAATAATTGGTAAATTTGGTTACTAAAGATAAATAGACTATTTATTATTCCTATTTTTCAAATATTTATTTAAAATAAAAATTATAAATTAACTGTTAAAAAAATACTAGAAATTATTAGCCATAAATTTCAGTGTGTACCAGTGGTGATTTTACCACTAAACCTTCTGGTGTTAAAAACAAATAATTTTTCGAAAAATATTCTAAACCTATTTTTACATTCAGGCGCTGTATGAACCCAGAATATATAGCTGTTGGAAGTAATTTTAAAATGATAGGATTTGTGTTATTTAGATCACTTTTTAACATACCTAGCCTATACAATATTTTAAATTGAAACCGTGTTAAAAAACTTACATTATCATCTACTTAATTCTAAAATAAATCTGTATTTACTACAACTTTACTATTTTGTGGTTGTTTGTTTTGCTTTTACATACGTATTACGTTTTTACTACATGTATAAACTAACACTGAAATTGTGATGAATTAATATTTATACTATTTTATATAAAATATTTTAAAGCGTTTGGATTTCGTACAAAGAACTGCTTCTAGCAACTCAGACATTTACAGACGCCGCCGACTGGAACGATCCCCCGAGGCCCGCTTTGGGGTTTCAATGCTAATCAGACTCGAGACCGTAACGTGTGCGACAATTCGCAGTCCTCGGTTGCGTCGTTTGTTCTCACTCCTGACCGCTCATTTAAGTTTCTTCATCAGTTGAATGTCGTCAGACATTCGGAACTCGAGTCCACCACTCGAGCGTTTGTGGCGACAGAATAGTCTTTGCAGATATTCCGGAAGTTTAATTACTTGTGCGAACAATACTAAAGTCAATTGTTGGTTGCGGTACTACACATTTAACGTAATTGGATTGTGAATTTGGGATAGAGAAGGCCGAGCACTGAGCTATGTAAAATGACTAAAGGAAACCGAACTAAATTATAACTACTACGACTACAAAAACTATAGCCTATCCAAAATAGTGGTTCTTTAACCTTGACTAGAAAAACTATAGCCTGTCCAAAATAGTGGTTCTTTAACCTTGACTAGAAAAACTATAGCCTATCCCAAATAGTGGTTCTTTAACCTTGACTAGAAAAACTATAGCCTATCCAAAATAGTGGTTCTTCAACGTTGACTAGAAAAACTATAGCCTATCCAAAATAGTGGTTCTTTAACCTTGACTAGAAAAACTATAGCCTATCCAAAATAGTGGTTCTTTAACCTTGACTAGAAAAACTATAGCCTATCCAAAATAGTGGTTCTTTAACCTTGACTAGAAAAACTATAGCCTATCCAAAATAGTGGTTCTTTAACCTTGACTAGAAAAACTATAGCCTATCCAAAATAGTGGTTCTTTAACCTTGACTAGAAAAACTATAGCCTATCCAAAATAGTGGTTCTTTAACCTTGACTAGAAAAA
This sequence comes from Prosapia bicincta, assembly GCA_036971475.1. Classification (NCBI taxonomy): domain Eukaryota; kingdom Metazoa; phylum Arthropoda; class Insecta; order Hemiptera; family Cercopidae; genus Prosapia; species Prosapia bicincta. The sequence continues at coordinate 18,181,439 of JBAIZL010000006.1, read as the reverse complement.
CTATAGCCTATCCAAAATAGTGGTTCTTTAACCTTGACTAGCAAAACTATAGCCTATCCAAAATAGTGGTTCTTTAACGTTGACTAGAAAAACTCTAGCTTATCCAAAATAGTGGTTCTTTAACCTTGACTAGAAAAACTATAGCCTATCCAAAATAGTGGTTCTTTAACCTTGACTAGAAAAACTATAGCCTATCCAAAATAGTGGTTCTTTAACCTTGACTAGAAAAACATTAGCCTATCCAAAATTGTGGTTCTTTAACCTTGACTAGAAAAACTATAGCCTATCCAAAATAGTGGTTCTTTAACCTTGACTAGAAAACAACGTTCACCCCGAACATTAAAAAAACTAATATAAAAGCAGGTACATTTGTAAGAAATTAAATTTTATTATAGATGTGCATATGAAGTTTACTGTCGTCATAGCAAGTTGGGTTGCTATGTAATTTTTGAAAGCGGTTAAATATTGGTAAAATGACATTAAGGGGGAAAGAGAGAGAGAGAGAGTGAGTGAGAAATGTGAAAGTGAGATACAGAGACAGCGAAAGAGATACAAAAACAGACAGCGAGAGGCCATAGAGGCAGAGAGGGACAAAGAGAGAGAGAGAGAGAGGGAGAGAGAGAGAGACAGACAGACAGAGAGAAAGAGAGAGAGACAAAGAAAAAAAGAGAAAGAAAGAGTTGAGAGTAAGGGTGACAAAGAAGAAAGGGAGATGGAGAATGAGAGAGGTTGCGAAGAAAATAAGAAGGATAGAGAGGGAAATAAGAACAGTGCAGTGGGCGAATGACGAATAGAAAGAGGTATTCTGTGATTTAGTCTGATCTGTTCAAACGTTACTGTAGACGCATCCCCTTGCCTTTTTATTTTACGATAAATTTTTATTTGAAGTTTTATTTTGATGGGAAAGAAGGCTTTTTGTATTCAAGTATCATATGCTATTCAATTTATGTATATCTTGTAAAAATGAAGAGAAATTAGCCTCTAAGAGACAGATAGTGAACAATTTATACTATTAGATATATAAGGAAGATTTTCCGCCACGAGTGATTTGTGACATAAATGACATACAGTAGTGTTTTTTCTATCGCCCTTATTCGGAGGGTCTACCTCGTGTTTGTAGGACGTTGTGTTGGTAGCAGGAGGTAAAAGAAGAACCTTAAACGCTAATAATAAGGAAAAACTAAATATATACTTGGCCAACTATTTAAAAATGTGTGAGTTAGATGTTCTCCAAGTACGGCCTTTCTTTATTCTCTGATAATCGTGTCTTCCTTCGTGTTTAACAGAATATTTATGTTTCAGGATGTGGAGGGCTTAAGGATGTAGCTCTAACTGCACCTCTGGCCGTGCCGGAAGGAGGGACGGCTACACTGCGTTGCAGCTACAACCTGGAAGGAGACCCTTTGTACACTGTGAAGTGGTACAAGGGGAGGCAGGAGTTCTTCCGCTACGTGCCCAAGGAGCATCCCAACACGACTGTCTTTCCTCTGCCCGGAGTTAATGTCGATGTGAGTGCACACTTTGTTTTAATGTTTTAGAGTTTCAGGTGTACACCCTCTGTAGTCATATAGTACCCTTAATTTACGTGTTTAATAGTTTTGTCAACATTATTAGTTGAGTAGCGAAGTCACATTAGTGTGGATTCAAGAGAAGTAAAATATTGGGTAATTGATTTATAAAACGAAAGTCATCAAAGAGACGATAAGGATGTAACTTAACCGTATAAGAGAATTTATTACTTCAATGTTCCTTTTACAGTAATCGCATGTTTTAATATATAAAGAATAAACATATTGCAGATAAAATTTATAATTTAGTACAACCTTATTTATTATTATTCCTTCATTTTTCATTTATTTTTTAATAAATATAAAATTATAAATTATAATAAAAAAATAGCATTTTTTTAAAATAAATTTAAGTTATTCATATTTAATTTGTAATATAACTTATTCTTTAAGCAGATAAACGTAATATAACAGAAGACATTTGCAATCCAGTCGGTTTTAGATAATATATTACGAAAGCATATGAGGTACTTATCTTTAAGCAAAATGTTAACATAACATTCGGGTAACAGAAAATGATATTTTGTCCCACAATTTATTCAAATATACTATATTTCTGAATATGTAGGACATTTCATTTGAACATTATTTAAACATAACATCTAATTGAAGGTTCAAACAGCTGTTATTATTATCCGCCATATTTGAATTCCGGACATGCCACGACACATCTCAATGAACTCCTGATTTTTCACTATTTTTGTGTGAACTCCTCAGACAACGTGACATTATAAGGGTTCACTTTAAGGATATATGGGATGCACCTTAGGCAGTTAATTTCAAATAAAATTATTTACAAATAATTAGCATCTGTCTTTGGATACCCACATCACGATCAAGGTCCTGAACAATATGAGGAAACATTTTTTTTAATCCTTAAGGATTTAGTAAACATTAATATTTTTTTAATTTTTCATTATTCATGTTTAATTCAATACTTGATGTTCTTACATGATAATTGATGTTTTTAATGTAATTTATTAGCTTCACTTGAGGGATGCGTGTGATAAGTATCTCCAATATATTAAACAATAAAATCAACCGTGTCAACCGTAAAGACATTTTTACCATTTGTTGATTCCATCTTCGCGTGAGCTACATGAATCACTAAACACTTTTAGTGTTTAGTGTTTAAATGTTTTAAACTTGCTTATAGTAGCACTTACTTTGCTTGTTGAGGACGGCCGTTTCGGGAGATGTGTCCCTTTGTCAACTCAGGCCGTAAGTCAAGCTACTCGAGTTACGGTCTGAGTTGACATAGGGACACATCTCCCGAAACGGCCGTCCTCAAAAAGCAAAGTAAGTGCTGCTATAGGAAAGTTTAAAACATTTAAAAGTGTTTAGTGACATTTTTATCATTTCTGCATTAATGTAATCCGTTCTATAATTTATGTAACAAACATATTCAGCACACAGCATTTTTTTTTATAGCAATGCTATAGAATGCTGTTCTTTTCTGTAATAATGTGAAAGCATGTCTATAATCAATCTATTTCAAAGGAAACAGTTAAACCCCGAAACTCAATAATTTCGATTTCATAAAATTATATTTTACTAACCTTCCCCTCCAGGCAGGGATATTCTTTCTCCCCACTTTGTATCCTGTTTCATCTTCAGGTATCTCTACGCTTTTAGGATGAGTCTAAGTTACGTTTACAAACGACAAGAATATGGTTTCCTTTGTTTTTTAGGCATGTTTTCATTAAAAGATTCGAATACCGAATCTACGGAACACAAAAGTATATATTCCCGTCAGAATAAAATCTGTTTATTAGAAATGTTCTTGCTAATATCTGTACTGTTCGTACAGTGCAAAGTGTAGAAACATTATGTAGACTTTTTTTAAGTATATTTTTTGAAGTGAATAGTCCTTTTGGCGCGCCTAAAGAAAAATATTGTTGTAGGAATATCTTTGGGTTGGCGTCACGCTCCAACACATCTATATAGCTCTATATATGTGCTGTATACAACTGTTTAAGCTATAACATATGATTTTATATAACAGCTGATTTTATTATAACTCTTGTCAAGGGAAAGGACGTAGGTATTGGAGTGTTTATCTCCTTCTAGTACAAGGGTCACCCCCACCCTAAGCGATTAACCTTAAACATATCTACTCAATAAATATACCCAGCAGAATATATTTTTAATTACAATTTTAAAAAATGGAATCTATAAGACAAAGCACTATTTCTTATATTTTTAAGTTAGACGTCTAATTAGACTAACGTATTCAAGAAGAGCACGTGCAAAATCGAGAGTAATAAACAAATAATTTATATTAGGATAATTATTATTCTAATAAACAAATCATGACGAATACGTGGTACGTAATGAAACCAATAGAAGTGGAATGAAACATGTGAACTATGTTTCACTGGAAGCATGTTGACACAATTATCTAGGATAAACAGACAAAACGCGCTACAAAGCGTAAAGTATAAAACATGCACCCGCCAATGCAAACTTTACAGTAATTATCGCTCAAAAATAAATAGAAAAACAAGCATTGTTTCAATTAGTGCTTGCGCGCAAACAAAACTCTAAAAATAACACGAAAAAATGTAAGCTCTGAAAGAGCAAATGACTCTACATTAGTCTGTTTTTATTTCGCTTATTTATACTATAAAATGGAAAAACAATTAAAAACAAATATAGGAATGAATAAACAATGTAATTATAAACATGCTAGAACTATAAGTAAAAAATAGGAAAACCGCTAACTATGTTGTCCATTGTTTTGTGATGAATTTAAAAGTAATTATTTACGTTGATCTATTTGCATTTGTGGTAGATACGCTACCAGGATTCAAATTTGGGTTGTATTTGTAAAATTAGTTTTTGTGATGTTTATACACAAAATACTATTTTTTATATGGATTTTTTTATAATAGTCGTATTTATTTGTTGAGGATGAACTGTGACTCACTCCACGCCCGGTTCCCGGGCGGGCAAATTATGCTCTCGTCCCCACACGTCAGACTACCGAAGCCTTCAGCTGATTTTCACAATTTGTCAGTTTCATATGATTTCATATAACAGCTGTTTTATTTTTGTTTAAGGTTAGGCTTTTTATAAAGAATATTTTTTCCATTTTATACAGTATGAATAATTTACTTATCTGCTTGCAACAGATAATACCGCTACCTTTTATATGAGGATATTATACTGTTATCTGTATTTCTACTACTTTATCCATATATATAATTTTGTTAGGCGAACTTTGAGAGAAACGTTTTGGGAGCTTGGGAGGTCCTACTGGTCTGGGAGTCTGGTCAAATTAAAGGTATTAATATGAGGGAGCGGGGACAGGTACAGGTTTTTCTGAATTTACTACATTTATAGGGTTTTGGGGAACTTGAAGTTACCAAAAATCTCCATAAGAAATACATTGCAATGAAAAACAGCTGAGTATGATTTTCAAATATTTCAGCTGAGAAAACAAATAATATAAAGATTATGACAAATATTATATGAAAAACAGCTGAGTGCAAATATTTTAACAGTATTAAAGGGTAATTAGAAAAGTGTATTAAATTAGATATAATCACTGGTTCTGGAAAAGGAAACATCATATTTTTACCAATAATTATAATAATATTAACAGATCCTGACATGCCATTCCAAACGAAAAGAACCAATTTCCTTTTTTACTTACATTTTCAATACTTACTTTTCAATAACTATAGGTAAGGCTATAATTTACCAAACCTGTTTTTACACCTGATCAACTTTATGTGACACTATGTCGAGTTAAGATGGATTAAAGATACATTTTGATAATACGATTTATTAAAATTCAAATTGAAAACACATTCACAAAAATATATAGTTTATGAGGTAATTTTGTTAGGAAAATTTTGAGTTATATTAAATATATTTCTATTAAAAAATAAATTTACTAAACAAAAGTTTAAAATTTGTTTCAATATTAATAATTAATTAGATTGTATTATAATTTTTCTATATCCTATACTTTGAAATAATAAATAAAATTATATTTTAATAATACGTTTTATAGTGTTTCTAAGAAAAAGATAATAATTTAATATAAAACTAATTCTCTTTGTTTATAGCAGTTATTGGTTACAGATATATATTGTATAAACAATAATGAATAAACCAGATTTTCCTAAAATACAATTATTACTACTTTAAAATTATTGCCATTATATTTATCATTTCTTCACATAGACGCTCTTAATTTTATAACTTTACCGAATCATAGATATAAATTACCCGAAAGAAGAACACCGTTGGTTTACAGAAATAGTCAACTTTAATAAAGGTATTTAATTAAAATAAAAAAGTTTTCACATCAACGTTACTTGTGCTTGAAATCTAATGACGTTTTTATACTAAATCTTGTCCTACGTTATATGTCAATGCTTGTCTTGTTTACAGATTAAATAAAGTAGGAGTCATGTATAACGTTCAAGGACAACTAGTGGACATTCTTATTTGTTGATGTTTAAAATATTTATTACGACGCCCATTGTTATCACAAAAATATGAGTGACGGACAAAGAGTGCCTAAAATATCAAGAGGGAAAATTAAATATAAACACAGAGACCCCTTCAGCTGCTTCATCTCTCGTCCTTAGACTGGCAAGGAAAACATTTAACATAATGTTTCACAACTCCTGTGATTAGAAATGAAACTTAATACAACAGTTTGTCTATAGGTGAATGTAAATAGAATATAAAAATATGAAAATTCTCTGAATATCTTAACTCAATTGAAAGTCTTCTGTACTGGATGTTTTTTTTTTGGAACCACACCATTTAATTATTACAATATCTGCTATAATAGGGTGTTCTTATAATATATTTCTTTATTAAAACGTCCTTTATTAAAATCCATTATCTATTAAAGCAACGTGTACAAAATATATAAGGTATTTATAACTGTATGAAGCAACTGTGGCGTAATAGTTATTTTTA
>JBAIZL010000006.1:18132427-18169927 GCA_036971475.1 Prosapia bicincta | reverse complement strand
GCAATAGCTGATCTCGAAGCATCATAAAATACCTTTCGTTGATGCAATAGCTGATCTCGAAGCATCATAAAATACCTTTCGTTGATGCAATAGCTGATCTCGAAGCGTTGTGAAGGAAGACCTTCGTTGTTGCAACCGCTGATCTTGAAGCATAGTAAAGAAACCCCTACGTTGCTGCAATCGTTTATCCTGAATCATCATGAAGAAAACTCTTCATCTTTGCAATTACTTATCCTCAAACATCGTGAAGAAATACCTTCCTTGTTGCAATCGGTTATCATTAATAATGTTAAAGAAATCCCCTCATAGTTGCAACCTCTGATCACGAAGCAACATAAAGAAAGTCTTTCTTTGTTGCAACCATTTAACCTCAAACAACGTGAAGAAAGCCCTTCCTTGTTGCAATCGGTTATCATGAAGAATCTTAAAGAAAGCCCTTCATTGTTGCAACCGCTGATCTCAAAGTATCGTAAATAAAGCCTTTTGTTGTTACGACCACTGATCGTAAGGCAACGTGAAGGTAGCGCATCATTGTTGCAACCTCTGATCACGAAGCAAAATAAAAAAAACCTTTCGTTGTTGCCACCACTGATCTCGAAGAATCGTGAAGGAAACCGTTATTGCTGCAATAGCTGATCACGAAGCAACATAAAAAAAACCTTACATTGTTGCAACCACTGATATCGAAGCATCGTGAAGGAAACCGTTATTGCTGCAATAGCTGATCACGAAGCAACATAAAAAAAACCTTTCGTTGTTGCCACCACTGATCTCGAAGCATCGTGAAGGAAGCCATTATTGTTGCAACCTCTGATCACGAAGCAACATAAAGAAAACCTTTCGTTGTTGCCACCACTGATCTCGAAGAATCGTGAAGGAAACCGTTATTGCTGCAATAGCTGATCACGAAGCAACATAAAAAAAACCTTACATTGTTGCAACCACTGATATCGAAGCATCGTGAAGGAAACCGTTATTGCTGCAATAGCTGATCACGAAGCAACATAAAGAAAACCTTTCGTTGTTGCCACCACTGATCTCGAAGAATCGTGAAGGAAACCGTTATTGCTGCAATAGCTGATCACGAAGCAACATAAAAAAAACCTTACATTGTTGCAACCACTGATATCGAAGCATCGTGAAGGAAACCGTTATTGCTGCAATAGCTGATCACGAAGCAACATAAAAAAAACCTTTCGTTGTTGCCACCACTGATCTCGAAGCATCGTGAAGGAAGCCATCATTGTTGCAACCTCTGATCACGAAGCAACATAAAGAAAACCTTTCGTTGTTGCCACCACTGATCTCGAAGAATCGTGAAGGAAACCGTTATTGCTGCAATAGCTGATCACGAAGCAACATAAAAAAAACCTTACATTGTTGCAACCACTGATATCGAACCATCGTGAAGGAAACCGTTATTGCTGCAATAGCTGATCACGAAGCAACATAAAAAAAACCTTACATTGTTGCAACCACTGATATCGAAGAATCGTGAAGGAAACCGTTATTGCTGCAATAGCTGATCACGAAGCAACATAAAAAAAACCTTACATTGTTGCAACCACTGATATCGAAGAATCTTGAAGGAAGCGCATCATTGTTGCAACCTCTGATCACGAAGCATTGTAAAGAAAACCCTTAGTCATTGCAATTGTTTATCCCCAAACATTGTGAAGGACGAACTTTGTTGTTGTAATCGTTTATTCTGAAGCATTGTGAAGAAAGCCAATCGGATTTGCTATTCATTATCTAAGTTGTCTTATTGCTTAGGTCGATATTTTGGTAAAATATGAAATGAAAACTAGCCAAAATTTTGAGTGTGCATTGCAAATAAAGTTCCAATTATGATGATTGTTGTAACTCCTTTGAGATAGTTTGTAACACAAACATATTTATGGCAGGTGCACTGGAAGGACAGCCCACCATGGTTCTGGAGAAAAGCACTTACACGAAGGGAGACACACTTAGGGGAAACTGTTCCTCCCCACCGTCCAATCCCCTGGCCAACATCACTTGGTTTGTCAACGGCAAAATGGTAAGTATTATTTTTTTTCTGAATATTTAGTAATAATTTTTTATTTTAAAATCTTTTCACACAGAATACTAGCTTTTTTACGTGTCCGGGCACGCCATTGTTACTAAAACATATATTTATCAGTTTTTTATTTGTAGTTGACTTTATTTACATCAATCTTTCAAAAATAAGATGTATACAAGTTACAATTACACATTTATTTACTTTTAAAAATGTAACTGTATTGAACAAATTTTAAAAAAATGGGTTTTTCACACCATTTCATCCTTAATATCATAGAACCTATTGAAGATACCGTATTTTGCCGGTATTACTTGCTTTCCAACATAAGAAAACCATAAGAAACCAGCATTTACTCTACCTTAACTAACGCCGAAAATGTTTCAGTACGAGCTTGTTTTATAGGAAGAGTTAAATATGTTTGGTAATATATATGTATGTATATATACATATATACAACTCTCATATACATATATACAACTCTCGCTCTTCTACTGTTGTTTGGGTTCACCTCGTCAATGCTAGATGAGATTCTCTCAAACGTCGGAACTGCGAATTTATACACTGCAGAATGAACGGATGTACTCCAGATAATAACTATTCATCATATTTTTCCATCCGTGAAGCAATACGTATCAGCATATATATATATATATATATATATATATATATTTTTAAACAACACAGGTTATTCAAATACAAGAATATTTATTATTTTAAATCCGATGGATTTAAAATAATAAATATTCTTGTATTTGAATAACCTGTGTTGTTTTAAATTATTAAACAAGAAAACGTATTATATATATATATATATATATATATATATATATATATATATAATTACCTATATTTAGGCCTATAAAGGATATTTATTAGTGACGCCACTAAATATAAATTTATTACGGAAAAAAGACATGAACGGTGGTATGTAACATTATTGCAGTTGCCTCTGATTCGTAAAAGGTAGCCAATTAGATTTAACAAATATACATCCAGATACGTCATAGGCTCTTAAAAATATAATAGCATTGTTATTCGAACAGGTGAATGCATCGAACGTGATCTACTCCGAAGATTTGAACGTCACCACCGCTGAGCTCCAGCTGAAGCTGGACTCTTTTCCTTCCAAGAGCCTGCAAATACGGTGTGTCGCCGACGTGTACAGCATCTACTCCACTGATCGTGAAGTAGTCCTGAATGAGGACAAGCCGACTCTGGCCTCCGTCATGGGAACGCTGAAAGCGTGCATCAGTAAGCATTAGTTGTATTGTACGAGATATAGATTTGAACACATAACATTAGTTTAATTAATCATATTTCAGTTACAAGTATCATAGCGTATAGATTTTATTTTATTGAAGTTCAGTGAGATTTACAGCTCAGTATAAAAACCATATCCTCAAGTTATATATTTTTGTTAAATTTTAAACTAATGTGGGTGGAAAAAGTCAATAAACATTACATCATCATTGACCCTTTATAGCAATTCTAATGCCATTTTCCTCCCTGTGAAACGTATTTCATGTTTTGGCACACATCTCCTTCTTTTACAATCGCTTCTGTTCATAGCTATTGTAATTCCATTTATACCATGATTTCCTTGGTCTTCCTTTCCTTCTTCGTCATGGGATCCATTTCCAAATTGTTAATTGTAATCTGTCAGCCGTCATTCTTCTCCTACACCCGTACCAGGAAAGGTGTTTTCTTTCTAAAGTGGCTGTAAGTGATGTCTCCACATTAATTATTTTTTTGATTCTGTCCTTTCTTATTGTTGTTTTTGTTTGTATCTACATCTTCTCGAGAAACTATTTCCCATTGCATTTATTCGTTTCTTTATGATCTTGTTCACTGCCCAGACTTCAGAGCCGTAAGTCACTGTACTTTACCCATGTGTTGTCAATAGGTGTCTTTTTGTTCTTTTCTTTATGCTCTTGTTCCATAGTATAAAAGTTTTTAAAAGTATTAAAGAAATTACACTGTTATTGTTTTTGTAGAAACGAAATATAAATAGTGGTACGAAGCTATAATGTGCAAAACTGTGCTGGCTTACATCTGTGAGATTTGAAAGAGATTTTAATTTGACTGTTCTCGCCTGTTTAATGGCGGGAAACGATTGGTCATGAAGCCTCCTCACACTGTTATTTTAGGAGTTAGTAGAATATCGAATGCAGAGCTGTATACAGTACATAAAATAGATAATGCTTCTTCAGAAGTCCTTGAAACAGAAATGAATAATTATTTGCATGAAGATAGTTAAAAGAAGTTTTAATAGAATCTAGTTTATGAAGATATTTGTACATCTTTATTAGAAGTTAAAAAATTTACTGAATGATAATTTATAATTAATATAATTGATATTAAAATGTGTCAGACGCACTGGGGTAAGGAAGAATTAATTTCATAAATTCGAGTACATGTAGGCCCCTATATAGGTCATCATAATTTTAATGAACCATTTGTAGTAAGATTGATTGAAACATACATATAATCAGAGAAAAACTTATAAAACATTTATGTGTTTCATTAACAAAAAGGTAATTTTTAATATAAAATAAACATAAACTAAGTGTTAAAACAGCTGCTCTACAACCTAACCTAAAACATAACTAAACTGTTGTATGAAATCATATGTTATCATTTAATTAAAATAGTTGTGTACATCACATATACCCAACTATATATACTTCCGCCGTGCTATAAGAAGTAATAAAATATTCACCAATTCTTAAGAAACCTTATATTTTCTTTTAGTTTGCAAAATTTTACTTAAAATCAGTCAAAGCAGAGATTTGATGGAGTTAGCAATTAGAAAAAAAAGGCGTGAGTATATGAAATTAGGAATTTTTGTCCGATATTAGGTAGACCTATAGGAAAGCGTGTTTTAACAAAACTTCTACAGAATAAAAACAATAGTATTAAAAAACAGAGAAATACTGATCTAGAATTTGCATCAAAATAGAACAAAACAATGAAACAAGCAACATTTCGTCATAATGTTAAGGCGAATAACGTCATAACTGATTATATTCAATGAATTAAATATCAGAGGAAACAGACAAAGGGTTTCGAAAAAGCAAAAAGTCCATGTACGGAACAAACTTGGTAGTCGAAACTACTAAGGTCTTGAAACATGAGCATTAAACGATGATAAAGTAAATACAAGACAAGATAATAGCTTTATAGTAGTGAAAAACAAAACATAATAAACGTGCACATAGTTTTAAAACACAGACAATTTAAACTTTATATTATATAACTTATTAAGTTGATTAGTAAATTATGGAATTGTATATACCCTAATATTTGCAAATATAACACTACGTTTTAATATCACGCAGCTTCTAAATGTAATTTTTATTATTAGGGCGTCTTTAATAATTCGTCACAGTTTCAGAACCTGTAAAATGCATGAGATATACTTGTCTAGTTTAGTGGTGAGGGGAGTTGGAAGAGCATAAGGGAGTGTTCTAGATTCTATTACAAAGCGTTACGATTGTTTATCCTGTGTGGACTATAATTTTTTTTATTATAAAGTAATATATTTATATATTATAAGTTGTTCTTAATTTTTTAACAAATATAATACAATGGGCTCAATCTTATGCGTACGTTTATGTGTGTGTGTTTTTGCATGCGAGCGAGCCGTATGTACACATTAGTGAGCTTGTGCGCATGTTCATAGAGAGTGTGCTTGCGTGGGTCTGCATGTACGTCAGTGTGAGCGAGTTTGTGTGTGTGTGTGTGTGTATACGCGTGGATCGTACTTGTGTGTTTGTGTGCGCGCAAGCGTGCGAGCGTGTGTGTGTGTGTTTGTCTGTGTGTGTGTGTGTGTGTGTATGTGTTGTGTGTGTTTGTGTTTACGTGGGTGTGAGTGTGTGTTTGTGTGTGAGCGTGTGAGTGTGAGTGTGTGTGTGTTTGTGTATGAGTGTGAATGTGTGTGTGTGTATTTGTGTGTGAGTGTGAATGTGTGTGTGTGTGTGTGAGTGTGAGTGTGATTGTGTGTGTGAGTATGTGTGTGTGTTTGTGTGTGTGTGTGTGTGTGTTAGTGTGTGAGTGTGAGCGCGCGCGCTCGTGTGTGTGTGTTTATGTGTGTTTTTGTTTGTGTGTGTGTGTCTGTGTATGTGTTTGTGTGTGTGTGTGTGTGTGTGTGTGTGTTTGAGTGTGTGTGTATGTGTGTGTGTGTGTGTGTGTGTGTGTGTGTGTGTGTGTGTGTGTGTGTGTGTGTGTGTGTGTGTGTGTGTGTGTGTGTGTGTGTGTGTGTGTGTGGTGTGTGTGTGTGTGTGTATGTGTGTGTATGTGTGTGTGTGTGCTTGTGGTTTGTGTTTGTGTGGCTGTGTAAGATAACACCAATATAATGTTGTTTTTGTTGTTGCAGATGGGGCACAACCGGCGACGCCCAGGAGCGTCCACTGGTCACTGCTGACACTAACGATAGTGCTTATATACAGATAGCATATTCAGACAGGGTTTTTGTCCAAGTAGGTTTATAATTATTAAAATGTTTGGGCCCTTTTTCGTACTTGTACATAATCCCGTGCTTTTGTAAATTTCCAAAAAAATATACAGGGAGCATTTTCTGTTTAATTTATATAAACGTAATGATAGGTTTTACACGAGGGTGTTTACAACGGGCAGTTAGGTTTTGGGCCGTGTGATCAGCGTGGTGTTCTATGAAGACATGTCTTGTTTGACGATATGTTGCAACGTTCTATAACGGTTATGTTTTATTGTTACGGGCATTAATCGGCGTTACGATGGTGTTATGTTTAGTTGAGACTTATTGTCGTAATAATAAGTATCATCATGTTGTTCTGTGGCATTTTGTGATGGTGTATGCTAATATGCTTTGTTTTGTTGTGATGTAAATTCCAAACACTTGGAAAGGAATTTTAGGCATTCATGTCGGCTGTCATGCTCATATGAGACGAATCCATTGTTTGTCTGAAACAAGGTTTTGTTTTGTTGTGTTTTATTGTGTTGTATTACAGTCAGTTTGTTTTATTAAGACGGTTATATATATATATATATATATATATATATATATATATATATATATATATATATATTTATATACATAAATTTATACCTTTAATTTTATATGTATATATATATATATATATAAATATATATGTATATATATATATAATTTTTATATTTTATTTTTTCATTAACACTCAATCACAATACTATTATTTTATTTTTATTAATTGTTATAGGCGTACAATCCGTATTATTATTAGTACGTAATTGTGTGTTTAAGTTTGATGTTTACCAATATTTTTATTTTAAACATTTTAGGATATTTAATAATGTATTATAATTTCTAATATATCTTGTAAAATGTCGGCAAACGTATGATTTTTCACCTCTCTATCACCTTTTTAGGCTTTATTAAAAAACTATTTTATCCATGCTTATAGATATTTTACTTTTTATTATTTTTTCCACATTGATTTCAGATGTTTAATGGCAATGTGACGATTCGATTTAAGTCAGAGAGTTTCTGTATTGTGATAGAATATTGTCATATTTGATAATATTGTTTTGTTTTAAATCAAACGTTGCATATTGTTTTTATAGGTTTTGGTGAGATGGTTTTGCTATATTTTGTGGTATTCAACTAATTCGTTCTATGTTTATGTTTTATGAAGCCTTGACGGTGTAAAACAACGTTTATAGGTTTTTGTTGATTGTTTTATGAGTTATGGACGTATGGAAGGATCACTGCGATCTGTTGTAAGGTGAGAAACGAACTTACTTATATATAGGACATCAGGTGCGAAGGTTACGGCCAGTTAGGATTTGTTAAGTTTGTAAATAAATATATGTAGAACAGGATGTAATGAGACGAGAGAGAAACTATTAGTCAAACCAATTGTGCAAGGTGTTTTAGTTATTGGTGTTATTAAGTTGCCTAACCTGTACGTACTGTAGTTCATGCAGGTAACTTTAAATAGTCCAGTTAACGGAATGGAGCAATGTGTAAGTTTAGTTCATTACACTAGTTAAACTTTACCCTTAAGCAACAACTCATTGTAACACTGTTTTCATAGTTGGTATTTTAAAATAAATACTTTTCCTAGATCCATAAGAGTTTCAAGGCTCTATAGTACTCTCAAATAAATATGAAATAAGCACAATCCCCTTTGGATTTAAGTTAAATAAAAATGTATCCTAATTTTAATATTTTTCTGTGTCTATCGTTATATTTTTTCATTAGGTTGTATATTTGCTAGTTGTGTTTATCTTTAATCCAATCGCTACAAAAATAGAGGGATGAAGACATTCCTTTGAACATTTAAGGGTAAATAAGAAATTCTGCGATTGTATTATAGTTTGTTTATTGTATTAACCAACTATTATTAAACCTGAACCTACACTCATTGGTAACACTTTATTACTATTGTAACACGTATCATCCATAGCAAACCTTACTGACAGTCCGCCATTTGCGATGCATGGTTTAACATAGTTAAATACCAATATTTGAACCTATAACTTTAAGCCCTCTTTGCAAAGACCAATTGTTATTCTAACCATGATCGAAACAATAATAATAACACAACACATATACAAAGTGGTGTTTAGGTTGATTTGTAATTGTTGTTTATTTTACAAAGTCCCTTTATTTACAAATATTGTACAGTTATTATTTCACTCTTTCTCCACTAAATAAATAAATGACCCCATATTATGGATTGTAAATTTTCTTATATTTTCAACCCATATAAAATTGATTTATAATTCTATAAATAATATAGTGATTGATATAACTAACATAAGAAGTGTAGAGCAATACTAATATTGTAGCATTGTTAAGATCCTACCAAAGGTACAGTGCTCTTACAATAAACCATAAAGTAAAGAAACAGAAATAATGCGTCCATAGTATTGAAAATCTTACCCTCAGTTACTCAATGCTTAGGACGTTAAAATCAAGCACAGACAAAGAATTCTATACATTTCATAAATTAAAGTATTTTCGTGCCCTTTTTCGTTATATACTTTTTCTAATTTAAATTCTAAATGTCTTACAATAGGTCTGCAATTTATGATTCTGTCTCTTTTCTAAATACTCCACACATAATAATTCCCCTCCACGTCTCTTACTAAGTACTCCAAACAAAATAACTCCCTTTTATGTCGCTTTCTGAAATACTCCACACAAAATAATACCCTCCTATATCTTTTTCCTAAGACCTCTAGAGAAAATAATTCTTTTTCGCGTCTTTTTCCTAAAAACTACAAACAAAATATTGATCTGCCACATATCTTTCATACCTATTTCACACAAAATAACTACCTTTCACATATCTTTCCTAAGATTTCTACAACTCTTCTACTAATTTGAACATAAAATATTCCCTGTCTAAATCACTTCCTTTTATACTCCACATTTAGTAAATCCCTTTCATATTTCTTCTTTAATACCTGCACTCAAAGTACGTTCCATCTGTCTCTCCCTTAAATAATCCACACAAAATAATTTCCTTCCACGTCTCTTTCCTAAATACTCCACACAAAATAATTTCCCTCCACGTCACTTTCTTAAATACTCCACACAAAATAATTCTTTTCCTCGTACCTTTCCTAAGTACTCCAAACAAAATAATTTTTTTCCACGTCTCTTTTTTAAATACTCCATACAAAGTATATCTTTTCCACGTCTCTTTCTTAAATACTCCACACAAAATATATCTTTTCCACGTCTCTTTCCTAAATACTCCACACAAAGTATATCTTTTCCACGTCTCTTTCTTAAATACTCCACACAAAATATATCTTTTCCACGTCTCTTTCCTAAATACTCCACACAAAATATATCTTTTCCACGTTTCTTTCCTAAATACTCCACACAGAATAATTTTTTTCCACGTCTCGTTCCCAAATACTCCACACAAATTAATTCACATTCACATCTCTTCCTTACTAAGTATATCCTCTCTACTTTTTTCAACATCAGAATCTTAACTCCGCTTCCAAACAAAATCTACTTAAAAGATATCCAATTCAATGACGCAGAACTTCAGACACAAGATTTTATTGATATGAAACTTGTAACACAAAAACTTCGCAAAATATCTTTTTAATGTTTGTTATACTTTTTCTCTTAAACATACTTTAGACATCTCTCCATTTAATTTTCTCAACGTTAATATATATATATATATATATATATATATATATATATATATATATGTATATATATTACGTTTCTTTCATTACTGCAGACTCTGAAAACTATGAATTCTCCACACATGTAACGTATGGACATTACAAAAGGACACTTTCAAAGTCTTTGATGTAGTTATATCATTGATGATGCAAAATATTTTCAAAGCCCAAAACGACAATCTATTTACACTTGCATTGATGGTATATTAGGAATGATTAGGTAAATAACATATGCAATATTTTTTGTCTAGAAATGTGTAATTTTAGCTCAAACCATCCTTGTAACCATTAGAATATTGTTGGTAATTTGTTTTCCGTTTTAATATATAATAAATATAATAATTGTTTTAAAATATATAATAAAATATTTTTACCAGTATAATTAATAATTTACTTCTGTGATATAAATAATTATTTGGTTGATGAAAATTGTTTATCGAATATAAAATAATGTATTCAACTAAATAACGCAATTTGTTTTTAAACAAAAGTAACATTTACGGTCGGTAAACAATTTGTTCAGTAAAAATTTGAAAAGATATGCAAACACAATGTTAATCAGGAGAGATTTAAATGTTGGGTCAACTTGTGTTACTCTTTTAGTTTTTACTGTAAGGAATTGTTTCCGTGACAAATTTTAAATTTTTTCAGATATAGGAAACTACAAGTAAGGATTTCATTGTTTTAGTAATAAAACATATAGGATAAAATTATATTTAACATAGTGATAAATAGGCAGAAGTTATGTTTCAGTGTATCATACATTATTAGCTTTAAAGTAATAAATTTAATGGTTATTATATTTTTGGTAATTTATTCTGGTGAATGTATTTACAGGTTATACTTGAGTATTATCAGTAAGATATGTGTTGATGATAGATACCTTGTTGGAAATGTATATAGATATATGAATATATTTGTATTAATGGAAATAATCTATTAAATATTGTAAATTAATGTTTAGAAGTATTTTATGAACTCAAATTTCATAGTATAGTTCATAAATATATAAATAACATTAATTTATAGTAAGACTAACCTGTGCCCAGGAAAAATCTGACAAGCGGGGAGCTTTTGGAGATGTTCTGTGAGACTGAAGATTTGAAGGACTCAGCAAGACAGAAGTTGCGCAGGAAACATTTCACTTGTTAGTAACAGGGGGAAAATTTTCAATGTAGAAATAGTGTTATTAATAAATCCCAAGCAAACATGGGTGCGGTTATAGCTTTATACGCATGTTTATGAGTGAAATAACATTTATTTTCTTCCATTGTTCCTTGTTACGAAATTTCAACACATTCTGGCGCTTAGCAAAACCTCAGTATTACAATTTACACCGGCACGGATGTAAAGGGGTTACAGAATGAATTATTAATCACCTTTAATAACATTCGACCACCAGCCCTTGGTTAACTCCAACCCTATATTCGATTGCCTTCTAATAAATATAACCGCAACATTTATCCCCAGTTCGGTCTGAATCTGTAAAGCGGGCAGTAAGTTTTAATTAAATTTTGGTTTTTAAAATTCATTCGTGTGGAATTTAATTTTATATTTTAGAAGTGGAATTTATAATATTTATCTCCCTTAATAAAAGCACCAATCTGTGTAGCTCCATACCAAAAATTTAATAAACGGTGGTAACAAGAAACCAAATAAATTTTGCCTAATAATTATCATCAATACACGTTTAAAATAATAAAACCATTAAAACTAAAATGACGATTACAGTAATAACAGGTTAAAAACAGAGTAAACAATAATAGCTCTCCGTGAAGAAACGAGAATACGAATATTTTTAACAATTAAAACTAATAGCCTCAAGAAAAACACCACTATATAAAAGTGGAGAACAAAACAACAATACAATATTGACTGTTGCATATGAGTATTACCAGCAAATTCAAATGTTAAGTGAAACATCTAATTCAATAAAAACAATAATATATAATTTGGCTATTTTGCTAAACAGCATATCTAAAACATTGGATTGGTTCATCATTTCGAAAAGAGACTCTAATATTCCTGAAAAAATAACTAACAAGAAAATATTTTTAAGTGGTTGGAAGAGAGGAAAAAATAATATTAATTGGTAAAAGGTGTATTAGATCTTAAGTATTATTTTCAATAAATTGTTATAAAGTAAATGTACAATATTTTAAACAGGAATACATAAACACAAAATAGATACCAAAATAATTATAAGACAAATATACATTCATATGCAATTTAATTTAGTTATGCAAACAATTTTATTTTAATTATTTTCTAAAATTTAAAATAACTTAAATTTGAAAAACAACAACTCATTTCCATTAAAATCTATGGGTTTTATTTTGGCATCTGATAAATATAATTTTAACTATAAATAATTTTCTTTACGATATATTTAGACTTACTCGTCATTTGGTGTTTGTCATTTTATGGTCTCATCTAGCCCTCTAGCATAAAAAAAATCTATTTAATTTTATGTTTTCTCTGTGCATAGAAAATGACCCTTATGATCCACAAATTATTCAGTTTAGAGCCTAGATCAGGCTAAGGGTATATCTTTCTAGCGCCAAAGAGTCTTTAAGCCTTATTGTAATTACGTTGAATGGGGAAAATCGTACTCCCTATTAAGTATGGACCTGTTTATAGATTCTCTTTTACGAAAGTCTGGAAATTATTTTTTTTAATTCTATATAAATTTAGTTTTAATTTTTTTGAAAATATATAAGTAAAATCTGAGAAAATAAAGTTTTAGAAATTAAATTACGAGTGTAAGTAGGTGCAAACATCTGGTGTAACAATATTTTTTATGCAATGGAGTGGAAACATGATTTATACAAAAATATAAATTTTTGAAATAATAAAAAATACTTCAGTATAAACTTATAAAATAACTTCTCTCAAAATAAAAAAAAATATTCACACATTGAAAAACAACTTTATCATGATTTTAGTATTTGTTTAAAATTATCAGTGAACATTTATATTTTGCAGGATATTTTTCAGTGCAATAAAGAGAATCATAATGGATCAAAACTTTGTGCTACACATATAAACACAATTTTATATTTTCAGCTTTATATTTTAAAATATTTTTTTATTGCATATAAAAGTTTAAAAAAATTAATTAACTATTTTAAGTATTTAAATATATTATCTAAAGATGACAGCATCTTGAAACAATAAAACCGGTTGTGGCCACTGGCCAATAAGGGTTTACGACCCTGAAGGGTTAATTTGAAACACTTCTTGTTTCCAACCTTCCTCTAAGGGCAACGAACAACACGACTCCATTAGCCCCGCCTTGCTTGTTACAAGCCTCAGATCAGCTGACTCATCCACACAGCTGATCTCGCTTACACTTGGCCACAATCCAAACATTTTGTACGTGTCCGGTGGTCTGTGACCAGTAGATATTCTGTCTTTACAAAAGTATTGATGATTTCAAACACACATTATTTTGTAAAAATCACCGTTTGCAAAAAAAATATCCAATCACTGCTAACGAGTTTTTTTGTAGTCGTGTTCAGTTTTACATTTTCACTGCAAAAAATCACTCCCAGTGTATTTATCTAAAGGCGAAAATGTCCCCCTTTCGTTTCATACAAATTGCATACGTTCTCTGGGAGTGTTTTAAATTTATACACCTTTCTAAAACAAAGGGTCGGTTGAAAGGTATGGCGCGGTTTAATTTTTTACTTTAATGGCGAACGTGTTCCCGCCACAAAAGGATTGTGGTGTTTGTTTTAAACAGTGATCGACGCTCAACAATAGAGCGTAACGTGGGAACAATTCTGCCGGTCGTGCAGGGATTAATTTTTATGTATCTGAGTTTTATATTGGAAAAAGATTAGATGGAATATTTTGCAATTTTTCTTGATTATAGTACGTGTCGCTAGTTCTTATTTTCGCCACCAGGTAGGTTTTTTTGAAGAACTTGTAGCTATTAGGTTTGGAGAGAGAGGAAAGCTGTGCGTAGGGGTATTTTATGTTGTTCCTCCTCATAAATAGAAAAGATGAAAGGAAACAATAGAAACAATAGTGAAATGAAAGAAAATTAAAATGAAAATGTTTAAAGTTTTAAAAAAAATATACTTATAAAAATAAAATGAATATGTATATATTGATTATAATATGTCCTTATTAGGATAATCAATTGTTCAATTTATCGAATAAGCATTAACAAAGATAAAAATTATTAATTTTTTTAAAGCTGATGCATAGTTTACTAAACTTTATTCTATAAAAATCTAAATGTTATACGCTATTTAGGGTTTGGTAATTTTGTTAATAATTTTGTTTTATACATATTTTTTCAATTTTTCACTGGTATGTATTTATACACTGTTAGATATTTCATGAAGCGCCAATATGTGCCCCCTAACTATATTTAGATGAGACAATTAAAACAATTATCAAGGACCACTTAAGACGGTTTTGCTTAAGAAGTTGATTTTTTTTCAAATTATGTCATCTGTTGTTATTATATTTGTTTCATCCGCTCAGACATAAACGGTTGCTTTTATTAAGTGATAGTCATTACCGGGCAGTAAACCGTTAACTTAACAATATACTGTCCAGAAGCTAACGTAACCCAGGGTTGAAACCCTTGTTATATGAAAGCAGGGGTTCATTCCTAATTTTACGCATGTGTTTGCCTATTTAACATAGTTAGTTATATAAACAAGTAATATAATATGTTTTAAAAGGTAATTTCTTCTTGAATCAACACAGAGAAATTTGTTGTTTTTTTATTTTATGTATGCATATACATATGTCAGAATAACAATATTAAGTGGCAAAATAGAAAGCGAATTTCGTTGCAATTTTCTACTTCCCTTCTACGTATGGTGTTGGAATATTATTTTTCTTTGTTACTATTTATGAACTTTCTTTATTTTCGTCGCTTGCATTGTGTTGTATTTTCTTTTCGCTTTCATTTCGTATTGTCCGTTTGTGAAGCAATTTTCGATACTGTTAATACTGTTTGTTTGTTTATTTCATTCTTCCCATTAATTTTTAATAATAGATCATTATTTATGATACTGTGTTGTAAACATGACAACAATTTAAGGTTGTGCAATAAAGGTTTCGATGACAACCAGATGGAGGGGGGGAAGAAAGAAAAAAACGTATACATCTTTGAAAATTATATTTCTAGCTATGGCAAAATTGACTCAGTGCCATAGTACTGGACTTCGGACATGAAATTGCTCAGTTTGAATTTGACCTAGACCTCCCAAATATTTATATTTTAATTATTTAATCAATATCTCAAAAACACTGTACCAACATACATTGTTATGCACTATAGGTAAAAAGAAATCTATTCGATTGGATGAATAAAAACGTATTTTAATAAAGATTGAAAATTTGTACGACATATATCAGGACACTGTGAACTAATAGGAGTTGGATAATTACTTCGCGAATAGTGTAAACTCTCCAATCCTAAAGATGTTAAACGCTTCTGTAGAAGTTACCAACTAAAAAATCTGTTTGGAAAAGGTGAACAAACTTTTTAAAATTTTTTAGGACTAACCTGAGCTTCACTAAAGATGTGAATCGTTTTTTTACGTATGTAGCTTCAGTGAAATGTAGTTCTTTTTATAACATTTTTTTGTTTTTGTTTAATAAAAACGCTTTACGAATAAAAATAATAACTCAATTAAAGCTCATGTACGCAATATAGAAACTATAAGTATATGCAATATTTATTTGTGTTTATAGAAAATAGAAGAATTAGAATTAACTATATAAATAATTCCGTGATCAGAGAAATGTGGTTGAATCAAATGTCTTTAGAAAATTTAAAATTACATTTTTACTAAGTTTGTTTGTATAAGAATATCTCAAGAGAAAATTACTGCTTTATTTATATTTACTTGCCCCAAATAAATCAATTCCTTTGTTACTTACCCTAATAATGGCAAAATGCGATTTATTTGGAGGTTTTGCCAATTATTTCAGTAATACGTACTACGCCCTCGTGGTTTCAAATAAAAGGGATTTGAAATGAATTGTTAAGCACCCTTAATAACGGCCTCCTCCCCTCGGTTAATACTACCCTTTATTTAATTATCCTGTAAATCAATGACGATAAAATATCGCTAGGTCAAAAGGTATTATGCACCTAAGCAGCTGATTTATTTAGAAATTACAATTGTATTATTGTTTAAGGTATAACTAGGTGAAAGTATTGAAAACATTTACTGAGATAATAAAACTACATTAAAAACATTGTAAAAATAGCAATTGAAACTTTTTTTTCATGTACGTGTGTGTAGTTGATCTTGCCTCATTTCTTTGGATATAAAATTATATATATATATATTAAATATGGTGATATGTTTTTTTGTAATATAGTTAATAAATTATAAATATTTCAAAAACAAGAATATTCTTTAAAAGTATTCTTGTTTTTGAAATATTTTTAATTTATTAATTATATATATATATATATATATATATATATATATATATATATATATACTTATGTTATTGTAACATGTCGACATGTTACTGTAATTTTATTAAAGCTCATTAAATGGTAAACTACTGGAACTAATTGACAAAAAAATGTACGTATCTATTCTATGTTCATTCCAATAGTTTCCGTTCGTATATTTATTTTTTTTTTGTTATTTCCTTCCTTCTTCGTAGTTTCCTTTAATAAATAATGTATTGCCGATTCATCTATAAAGAATAATGGTTTCAACAAGTGTATTGGCTTTTCATTTATGCGTTACTTTAGCATTATGCATACTCAGCCCTCCCAAACTAATAGTAATAGAGGGGATTTTAACGTGGATAAGAAAAAAAAATATCGGAATTGATATTGGATCACAGGTAAAAATTGTCATCTCATCTATTTCATATTTAGGCGAAATTTCTTTAGAAGAAATGAATTTGTAGTAATGTACCGAAAATACATATATTAAACCTTTTTAATGATGAAAATTACAGTTATTATTACATTTATCAAATTTACATTCATAAATTTATTTTGAACAACAAAAAATATTGTTTTTCTGAGAATAAAAGAATATTTTCTATTTCAAAAAAATTATAGACTAAACATTTTGAGAAAATTTGAATGATTTTATTTTTGAAAATTAAAGTGGAATGTAGAACATTTTTGATAAGACTGAAAGAAAGAGAGAGCGAATGTAAGGGGGAGAAAAAGATAAATTGAGATTTAAGATATGCAGCACCTGTGACCAAAGTGGTTTTATAGAATTTACTGGATCACCGCAAAGTGAAAAAATTAATTCACTTTTCTCCGAAGTGAATAAAGGATACCAAATGCTTCCCAATGCGTATAACACTGTATTGTCTCACTGGAAACTGTTATATTAAATTTCTTCTCAAGTGTAAAAAGATTTTTTATCCTGGAAAACACACACAGACACACATTCACACACACAAACACACACACACACACACACACTTGCACGTGTGTGTGTTATGTATATACACCCTCAGACACACACACACACACACACACACACACACACACACACACACACACACACACACACACACACACACACTTGCACGTGTGTGTGTTATGTATATACACCCACAGACACACACACACACACACACACACACACACACACACTTGCACGTGTGTGTGTTATGTATATACACCCACAGACACACACACACACACACACACACACACACACACACACACACAGACACACACACACACACACACACACACACACACACACATATATATATATATATATATATACATATATATATATATATATATATATATATATATATGTGTGTGTGTATACATATGTGTGTGTGTGTGTATGTGTGTGTGTGTGTGTGTGTGTGTGTGTGTGTGTCTGAGGGTGTATATACATAACACACACACGTGCAAGTGTGTGTGTGTGTGTGTGTGTGTGTGTGTGTGTGTGTGTGTATGTGTGTGTGTGTGTGTGTGTGTGTGTGTGTGTGTGTGTGTGTGTGTGTGTGTGTGTGTGTGTGTTATAAATGTGTTTCTAATAAGTTGACCTACTTGTGTTCAACTTTCGAAAATTATGTTAGATTGGAGAAAGCATTTCTTATTTTTGGATTAAATATAAAAGACGTTTTACAGCAAAAAATAAATCCTCCTTGTTTCAGTTACAGAAGTAATTCCGACTCGAAAATATTAAGTACTGTTAAAGTCGTAGTGGAATATGGAATAAACTCTGTGCGTGATGATTTTATAAAATTAAACAAAAATTAAAACGGATAATTACAGCGATGAAATTAGTACAATGTCACTGACCTATTTATAACCATGACTACTTAGTTCCGAGGTAGTACTAGATGTAGAGGCACTAGCGGAAGCTGCACTAATATAGCAGTATACTAATGTGTGATATAGTACATACTGATACGACACATAAGTATATATATTACTACTTTAATTGATAGTAATGTGGTAAAACAATTATGTAGATCTGGAAATAATTCTAAAGTGTGTGAAGTGTTTGCAAGTACGTAAGTGCAGAAAAACAATTCTTATAGTTGTACAATACATGTGCCCAAGTTTGAAGCAAATTAGCAATGTTAGTCTCAGAGTAAAGGAAATTAATATATCACCAATACTATGGCAAGGAGTTTTTTTACCCTTGTTCGGGGCGCCAGACCCGTGACAGTCAACATCTAGCAAGCTGCCTCCGTCCCTCATGCGTATCCCTACCACAGTAAAGAAAACAATATGAATAGTCCATGTAGCAACCTGAAAACCTCTTTACTAGAAAACCAAGAGATAGTTAAATGAAACTGTAAGGTAAGTGTAGCGTTAAAAGCGGGTTGAAAAACTTTGCAAGTAAGACACGCTCCCAGGTAAAACTCGACGACTGATCATCAAAAACACTGGTGGCAGTGATTTTCTTACGCATAGGGATGAGGAGGTGTATTACCATGATGGTAAGAAGGTAGTCTACCTACGGGCCACTAACACCATCTGGTAGCAATATTGTGAGTTATCCTCGGGAAACTGCGTGTCTAATAAAGACCATCCTTGCGAATAGTGATAACAAATGGTCATGGTCCATATAAAGAACGGCTATCAAATAGTAACTTTCGTAGGTTCCAAATTATTCACCTCATTTTGGCAGTGGTTTATCGAAAATAAATTGCGAAAATTGTTTTGATTAAATATTTTATAATGAATAAATTCGTTCAATAAACTACTATAATTCGGTAAAATTATAAACACATTTTCTTATTCGAGTGCAGTTTTTCCAACAGAAACACTTTTTTACATTCTTTTATTTAGCTTACATTCGTTATCGGTTTCACATTTTCCTTGTTGCCACTGATGTTAAAGTCTGTCTGTTTGAGTCTGCAGTGTATGTATACATGTTTGTCGTTTAATCAGGGAAACAGTTAAAGAAATTACCTTTAAATCACCCAATTAAGGTAATATAGACATAAAACTTCAACTTTTTTAAAAATATTTTAAAATTTTCTTTCTAATGTAAATTATTGGTTTTTTTTAATGAAAAATATTTGAATTACATACTTTTTAGAGGTTTATGTTACTTGGTTTTAAACGTATATATTTTATTTGATTTAAACCCGTGTTATTATGCCTTAATAATTTCTATTTAATTTAACGCTGTCTTTCTTAATTCCTTCTGTTAGTTCAGATGGTCATATATATCTTGCACACATTTTTCATCATTAACAAATATTCATCCACTCAAGCTCAAATATATTTGTTTAAACTTGTAGTTGACAACACTTGATTTAATACAGTTTTTTATTATTACTAAGCTAATTAATTTTAGTTTTATATGAGAAAAAAGAGTTTCATAAAAGGGGCAAGGTATGCAATATAGTTACAGTTATTCCGTTTCATTTGATATAAAATAAGTGATATATGATTTTATAAAACAGCTGATTGTTTCAGGTTATGTGGTGGAACAGGTGTTTTAAGGTATAACCTATATTACATTATTGATAATATTTGTAATTGTTTAATAAAAAGGAACTATAATACCTTTTTTCTTTGTTGATCTAAGTAGGAATTGACTGTAAAAAGAATCTTTCTCTTACTTGTTTCCACGGAACGTAAAATTTGACAAATGTTAGGAACACTGTACTGCTATTTACAATACTGAAAAGAAATGGCAGCCATTCTATACAAATACCATCAAACACTTTAAATTGAAAAGCTACTTGTTTGGTCTCGTGGAGCAGATATATCACCAGACGTCATTGGGAGCAGTCCCTAGACGATTACGTGTCATGAATTCCTACTCGTTCACTTCCCCGTGCCAAATTATCTAATGTGGCTTTCTTTACTAGCTCTTATGTTTATATCTCTTTGTTAACGATAACCACAGGTTAAATAATTTAGAGCTATTTAACGTACGGTTCACGAATTCGTACATCCTTAACATTAGTAAGAGTAACTATTTGCCTATAGTGTTGTTTATGGCAGAAAATGACTGCTGAATCGTCAAATAATTAAACAAAGAGTGAAAAGATTACCTTCTACTTATGTGACCGCTATGAAAATATCGATTGACTGTCAAATACTTCAACCAGATAATAATTAAAGTTTTAGTTTATCTATGATGACTGTTGGGAAATGTTCATAGGGTGAAACAAAGATTTGATAGTCAGAGTAAAAGATGTAGAAAGACATCAGCTTTATGAAAATGTTTCTATTTTGACGTTCTTAGGATATTTTGATCTTTTAGAATTTATTTACCTTTCAATTAACATATAATTTAATAAGTGAAGGTGTATTTTGTTACAATCAATTTATTACTTTTTTAACGGTTACAATTACCTAACTTTAAACCAAAAGCCAAACAAAAGTAATAGACGTCTGATACTGACCTCATTTTTTAATATACTTTTCTCAATTCCTTTTATTACGCTACGATCTTCCTATATATATATATATATATATATATATATATATATATAATAATATGTGTGATGAACATTTAATACTCGCAGTACATTCGTTCATCTTGAAGTGCATAAAATGCAGTTCCGACTTTCGTTAGATTCTCTTCTAGCATTGACAGGTGAACAAAACAACAGTTGAAGAGCTAATCTGTCTCACTGAATATTGACTATTAATATTCCATCCGTTAAAAAATATATATTGCTATATATTTATAGACTATTTATTTATATATTTTATGTCGTAATATATAAGTAATATAAAATATTATATATCATAATATATATATATATATATATATATATATATATATACATATAGTCTTGTTCTAATTTTCAATCGTTAATAAAATAATTTTTATTCATCCAATCAAGTTCGAATCCAATCACTTACAAATATGTTTAGAATATAGTGGATTACAACTGATGTTAATACCATTTTTTATTTATTCATGCTAATTTATTTATTGATTTTATTACATAATTTTGCGTTCTATTTTCCGTTTATTATTATGATTTTGTCACATGTATATACACATTAAAAAAAATGTTAATTATTTAATAAAAATTTACTAAAATTAAATTTGCCTTTTCTTGACCAAAGTAGGAATTGACACTTTTTTATAATTCTTGTTTATATATATATATATATATATATATACATATTTATATATATATACATATTAATAATAATATAAAAATCGTAATATGAGTTCTTGCGTATTAATAAAGAAATAATTCAAAATACAAATACAATAATTATTATAATAATTCTTGTATTTTTATTTTGACTTGTTTTTTAATATTATTAATATATAAATAATATATACGTATATATATATATATATATATATATATATATATATATATATATATATAATGTTTATACATTAATATATATATATATATATATATTAATGTATAAACATTATATATATATATATATATATATATATATATATATATATATATATATATATTTAGTTTTTTTTAAATGCAATCTGTTTTCTAAAGAGACCACACTTATACGTTTAGACTTTAGGGTTTCGATTATTAGACTCCACTAAGCTTCCTCTGTAACAATACCCCACCCTTATAATGCTCACGCCTTTACCAAAATGTAGATGCAAATTGCTGCGGTCAAGTTTGTATTAGAAACCTTGCAGCTTTATTGGCTACAAGGGTACAAACGGGTTTTACAACTGTTTGAGTTAGGAGTCCATTTCCTGCCCGATAAGATAAACCTGCCTCGGCCACTGGACAAACTTGTTCAATTTCCTCTTTACCGGCTACCTGCCTTGCAAAGGTTATCTAATGCAAATGGCACATTTACTTTCCTACACACCTGATTCACATAATTACTTAGTTTGGAGTGCCAATAGTTGTTTTCTATATTATTTAGTTTTCAATAATAATCCTACAATGAATTTTAGAAAAAACATATTTCCATTCTATATGCTTTATAAAATTATCAAATATTAAATCGTTTTAGCTTTTGCTGAAAATAACTGAATGCAAACAACAGCAATTAAACCCCAATTACTGATGATTTCGTCTCTAATTCTGCTACACAAAAAAAGAATTATTCTATAAAATATTTAAAATTGCCGGAAATTGCTTTAGGTAAAGTTATTTTACGAACACATTTTTCTCTGAGGGATGTTTCTGATGGTTGAAACATACGAATCTAAATTAAATGCAAGTGTGATAATTTGTTGGTTAAAAATGTGATTTTAATTACCTTAGAAGAGCACAGAAACGATTATGCTCTACATTTGATAAAGTAGATGACACTCACGAATATTAAGGTGACAAGAGCGTATTTTGAGATAATGTTACTAACGGAGAATATTTAGACGCCAGTTAGCTACTAATAGAAATGCTGTAAATATTACCGTTAATTGTTACTTAGCATTCACTTGAAAGGTTATACTGAATGCAATAAAATAAGCACTATTGAAAGTCAGCTTTAGTTGCCTTCTTAAGGTTATTGAGTCAGTCTTGGTAGTTTAGTCGGATACCTTAAAATATTTTACTGTATCCAAAGCTTGCCTTTTCGTTCGCAATGGTTCCAACAAGATAGCACACCTAGCTACCTTGTCTTAGACAGCCTATTTTTTCTTCAAAAATCTTTTGGCAACTTCCTCATTTCCCTTAGAACAAAATTTTGGTATCTAGCACTTTCCCCCGATCTTACTCCACCAGACGTACGCCTCAGGGATTATGAAGGTGATTTTTGCAACCACCATCGTCCCACTACAGGATCATTATACATCCCTTATATACCAAAATGATACAAAACCTTAAAAACGGTAAGAGTGTTGCCTCAAATCGAACGGATATCGTAAGAACTTGTTTATACCTGAATCTAACTATTTAACTTCTTTTAAATTTATGTGTGTTGTAAAACTATGCAAATAAAATCTTGCAACGGTTTCAGTACTGTTTATTTTGGTGCATTCGGTATTTCTTCGTATGTTTGCTGACGTTCGTAGACGATGTTTACCAAACTATTGTAGAGTCACTGATCAACCCAAGAAGGGTTTAAAGTCATTGTGAGGTGCAAAAAACAGCGAATCAAAGAAAATTAAAAACGAAATGTTAAATAGCGTTTTTTCTTATTAATTATTTTTAATCTCCCAAAGCCCAATTGACTCTTATTTAGGGAATTTCTATTGAAGATACTTGGCGTATCCAAGATCTCGTGGCCGAAGGAATTTTATTTTCGACATGTTGGCTATACTTTTATGTAGATTGACTTCTCCCCTTTGAACCACCTCCCCACCCCCCCGGTTCGAGGACAGTACGTTGAAAACGTTTACATCATGACCCTTTTAGTGAAAAATGTGAATCTAATCTCCCACCTAGTAGGAATTACACGGCGTCATCCATTGTCTCGTTGGGAGGTTAAAATCTTCGGTTAAGGCGTGTAGTGTCCAAACAAAGTTTCATCTCCAGTAGCGTTGGAGAGGAGAAGTTCATCTCCACGGTGTTTGCAGCCCCTCAAAAACTTGCCCAGCCTCCACTCGTTTCACAGGTGGTCTGTCAGCTATATTGGGACCCCCCTCAAAGACAGTTTTATATACCCGAGGATTTTTGCTACGGTTTTGTGTAGTAGAGATAGGCCTCCATAGATTTTCGGTAATATCAAGGAAAGTTCCTTCACACTCAATGTGCGATAATCACGAAGAGCATTTTCTATTTTCCCCCTATTTATGTCCATTCGCACCACCATTTGTACACCATCTTGTAATTAATAGCTTTAACACCATATGCAGTTTTTACCTGATTATAAACGTACTGACCTCGAACCTGTCTCGTTTCAGAGGGGAGAAGCCAACATACGGAAGTGTAGCCAACATGTCAAAAATAAAATCCCTCCGGCGGCGAGAACCTAGTGTACTTACTTTCCGTATACCCCTCGTATTTGGTAAGATCGAAAATAATTTTAAAAATATTTACTAATACCAAAATTTGTCAAAAGAGTTGGACAATAACGATGAGTTGAAAATATACAATATGAAAACCTGGTCCTACAAATCGACCATTTTCATTCACCAAACTGTTAGAGATATACAAAATTATTAGAAATATTTTCTATATAAATCTTTGATTTATACACGTATGAAAAATCAATTTTGTATTATACTACAACCCCAACATTTAGGATAAATCAACTATATTTAGTAAATAATTTTGATACATTTTTCATATTAATTTAACCAAATGTAACACTGAAGCGAAGGAAATTGTTAAGGAGGGAAAATAAAGGATAGACGCAATCTGTCTACTCAGGCTTAAGAAATACAGGAATGTTGTTAAATATTTCCTCCCCTTTGAGTAAACAAGCGTTCAGCTGACAAGTATAAATATAAACGTGGGGTGTGCAAAGCGTTCAACTTACAGCCTTTGCAGATCTAAATTCAGTGTTTTGTTTTAATATTTTACATCTCGACATAGAAGAGGTTAACTAAAAATGAAATTACGTTTACCATGTTCTCTGCATAAAAATATTACTTTATAACAATTTTTGTTGGTAGAGTTTAAATAATAAGTACAAAGACGAATATAAAACAAAACTTTAGACGATTTGATATTGAGGGCTTTTATTTATGCAAAATTGAATATAATAATATATGTACACAATAATCTGCTAATATATTTATGTACTATTATATAATAGCTATTGTTTTCAAAGACGTTAAAACGTAAGTTATTGCTACAGGTTTCCTTTGGGGATTAGTTACAATATATCATTTTCTCTAGTTTCATTATATATTTGTCAAGAGGTACAAGAATATACAATAATATGAACAAAATTTTTAAATTCAATTCTTACTCAGGTCAACAAAAAAGAGTTTAGTTTAGTTAATTTCATTAAATAATAACAAATAATATAAATAATGTGACATAAATTATTCGTTAAAACAGCTGTTATAAAACATAATGCATAACATAAAATCAGCTGTTTTATGAAATAATATTTTAACACCTATTTTAAACCAAATGGGACGAAATAAGTATACTGTCTAAATTGTCCCGTTTGTGAAACGTTTTTCCAT
Source organism: Prosapia bicincta (assembly GCA_036971475.1). Lineage (NCBI taxonomy): Eukaryota > Metazoa > Arthropoda > Insecta > Hemiptera > Cercopidae > Prosapia > Prosapia bicincta. The sequence continues at coordinate 18,144,220 of JBAIZL010000006.1, read as the reverse complement.
ATAAAACTAAACATAATTCATAAAATTTAATTAACGAATTATTATTTGAAAATACTCTATAACATCAAGTGGCATCCACTACAAAAATGTATTTGAACTGAAGTGGATGAGTAAAAGTATTTTATTAATGATTAAAAATTTGAACGTATGAACGTAAAAATTGATTCATATATATATATATGATGAATAGTTATTATCTGGAGTACATTCGTTCATTCAGTAGTACATAAAATCGCATTTCTTACGTTTCGCTAGTATCTCATCTAGCATTGTGAGGTGAACCCAACAACAGTTGACGCGTTCTTCAACTGTTTTTAGGTTCACCTCGTTAACGCTACATGAGATTCGATGAGATGAGATCAGAACTGCGATTTTCCATACTGCAGAATGAACGGATGTACTCCATAAAAACTCGAAGAAACTGGGGCGTAAATATTTATATTATATAAAAACAACCTCTTACCGCAAATTCAACAATTTTTATTTTAACCTAATGTACATTTCAACTACAAAATAATCATCTTCAGAGGTATTTTACAAAAAACTCATTATTTGATATATGTATTTGAAGTTATTTGTAAAATACCTCTGAATATGATTACTTTGTAATCGAAATGTTCATTAGGTTAAAAACAAAAATTGTTGAATTTGTGGTAAGAGGTTGTTTTTATTTAATATGGATGTACTCCAGTTAATAACTATTCATCATCATCATATATATATATATATATATATATATATATATATATATATATATATATATATATATATATATATATATATATATATATAGGGAAATTGTGAACTAATAGAAGGAAATAAGAAAGCAGAGAAACCAATTGTGATGGAAAATATTTCTATAATATAGAAACTAGGGGCAGACGGAAACAATCTTCATTCATATGTCATATGATGTCACACATTCTCTCGTTGTTGATCAGTCTTAAAAACCTATGATTAAAAATATTATGAAAACTCTGTTCTATATTTAGGTTTAACATGTCGCGCATTCTCTTACATACTGCAATGGACAGTTGTGCTGCAGTATTTTTACTGCTCGACGCAGTACCGTAGTAACCGGTACTGAACTGCGTATTGTTATTTAGTGTGTTGAGTTCGTAAATTTTCAAATATTTCATTGTAAACCATTGTTATTTCTCTTCTCTTTTTCACTGGTCACAAGTCTCATCACTGTTGTGCTTATGACTTCTTGTTCTAAACAATGCCTCGTGATTTGAATATGAATCTCTTTTCGTTTGATCTTAATATAGACTTGAATTAATAAAACCATTGATGCCTATGGACGTCGAGTCTTTAGTATTTCTGAGGCTCGCTTAAACTTGCGCGATATATATTCCTGTAGGATTTGTTGGTTAATATTTTTGGTTTTGTATGGTAGGATTTTTTGTTGATATATTTTTAAAAATAACTTATTCGCATTTCAAAAGTGTTAGGCCAACCTAATACACTTTCATTGTCACTTTCGATTTCGACCAGACAGCGTCGTCTTTGTTCAAATTTTGGCTCAGACATCGTTTGCAGATAAATGTGTTACTAAAATATCTATTTCAAATACAGAATACTAAAACTACGCCAATTATAGGAAACATATCTTAAGTGGTTTACTACTGTAATCCAGGTGAATTTTATATATTTATAAAAAAATTACGTTCCAACTTACAACTCTGCTGGTATCAGTGAGGATGTGTGTGTGAAAGGTAGACGGCCGCTCAAAGTCGTAAGTCCGACCGACACAAAATAGCTCACTTACAACTCTGCTGGTATCAGTGAGGATGTGTGTGTGTGAAAGGTAGACGGCCGCTCAAAGTCCTAAGTCCGACCGATACAAAATAGCTCACTTACAACTCTGCTGGTATCAGTGAGGATGTGTGTGTGTAAAAGGTAGACGGCCGCTCAAAGTCGTAAGTCCGACCGATACAAAATAGTTCACTTACAACTCTGCTGGTATCAGGGAGGATGTGTGTGTGTGAAAGGTAGACGGCCGCTCAAAGTCGTAAGTCCGACCGATACAAAATAGCTCACTTACAACTCTGCTGGTATCAGTGAGGATGTGTGTGTGAAAGGTAGACGGCCGCTCAAAGTCGTAAGTCCGACCGATACAAAATAGCTCACTTACAACTCTGCTGGTATCAGGGAGGATGAGTGTGTGTGTGTGAAAGGTAGACGGCCGCTTAAAGTCGTAAGTCCGACCGATACAAAATAGCTCACTTACAACTCTGCTGGTATCAGTGAGGATGTGTGTGTGAAAGCTAGACGGCCGCTCAAAGTCGTAAGTCCGACCGATACAAAATAGCTCACTTACAACTCTGCTGGTATCAGTGAGGATGTGTGTGTGAAGGGTAGACGGCCGCTCAAAGTCGTAAGTCCGACCGATACAAAATAGCTCACTTACAACTCTGCTGGTAATCATTGAGGATGTGTGTGTGAAAGGTAGACGGCCGCTCAAAGTCGTAAGTCCGACCGATACAAAATAGCTCACTTACATCTCTGCTGGTATCAGTGAGGATGTGTGTGTGTGAAAGGTAGACGGCCGCTCAAAGTCGTAAGTCCGACCGATACAATATAGCTCACTTACAACTCTGCTGGTATCAGTGAGGATGTGTGTGTGAAAGGTAGACGGCCGCTCAAAGTCGTAAGTCCGACCGATACAATATAGCTCACTTACAACTCTGCTGGTATCAGTGAGGATGTGTGTGTGAAAGGTAGACGGCCGCTCAAAGTCGTAAGTCCGACCGATACAATATAGCTCACTTACAACTCTGCTGCTATCAGTGAGGATGTGTGTGTGTAAAAGGTAGACGGCCGCTCAAATTCGTAAGTCCGACCGACACAAAATAGCTCACTTACAACTCTGCTGGTATCAGTGAGGATGTGTGTGTGAAAGGTAGACGGCCGCTCAAAGTCGTAAGTCCGACCGACACAAAATAGCTCACTTACAACTCTGCTGGTATCAGTGAGGATGTGTGTGTGTAAAAGGTAGACGGCCGCTCAAAGTCGTAAGTCCGACCGATACAAAATAGCTCACTTACAACTCTGCTGTTATCAGTGAGGATGTGTGTGTGTAAAAGGTAGACGGCCGCTCAAAGTCGTAAGTCCGACCGATACAAAATAGCTCACTTACAACTCTGCTGGTATCAGTGAGGATGTGTGTGTGTGAAAGGTAGACGGCCGCTCAAAGTCATAAGTCTGACCGATACAAAATAGCTCCTTACAACTCTGCTGGTATCAGTGAGGATGTGTGTGTGAAAGGTAGATGGCCGCTCAAAGTCGTAAGTCCGACCGACACAAAATAGATCACTTACAACTCTGCTGGTATCAGTGAGGATGTGTGTGTGTGAAAGGTAGACGGCCGCTCAAAGTCGTAAGTCCGACCGATACAAAATAGCTCACTTACAACTCTGCTGGTATCAGTGAGGATGTGTGTGTGAAAGGTAGACGGCCGCTCAAAGTCGTAAGTCCGACCGATACAAAATAGCTCACTTACAACTCTGCTGGTAATCATTGAGGATGTGTGTGTGAAAGGTAGACGGCCGCTCAAAGTCGTCAATCCGACCGATACAAAATAGCTCACTTACAACTCTGCTGGTATCAGTGAGGATGTGTGTGTGTGAAAGGTAGACGGCCGCTCAAAGTCGTAAGTCCGACCGACACAAAATAGCTCACTCACAACTCTGCTGGTATCAGTGAGGATGTGTGTGTGTAAAAGGTAGACGGCCGCTCAAAGTCGTAAGTCCGACCGACACAAAATAGCTCACTTACAACTCTGCTGGTATCAGTGAGGATGTGTTTGTGAAAGGTAGACGGCCGCTCAAAGTCGTAAGTCCGACCGACACAAAATAGCTCACTTACAACTCTGCTGGTATCAGTGAGGATGTGTGTGTGTAAAAGGTAGACGGCCGCCCAAAGTCGTAAGTCCGACCGATACAAAATAGTTCACTTACAACTCTGCTGGTATCAGGGAGGATGTGTGTGTGTGAAAGGTAGACGGCCGCTCAAAGTCGTAAGTCCGACCGATACAAAATAGCTCACTTACAACTCTGCTGGTATCAGTGAGGATGTGTGTGTGAAAGGTAGACGGCCGCTCAAAGTCGTAAGTCCGACCGATACAAAATAGCTCACTTACAACTCTGCTGGTATCAGGGAGGATGAGTGTGTGTGTGTGAAAGGTAGACGGCCGCTTAAAGTCGTAAGTCCGACCGATACAAAATAGCTCACTTACAACTCTGCTGGTATCAGTGAGGATGTGTGTGTGAAAGCTAGACGGCCGCTCAAAGTCGTAAGTCCGACCGATACAAAATAGCTCACTTACAACTCTGCTGGTATCAGTGAGGATGTGTGTGTGAAGGGTAGACGGCCGCTCAAAGTCGTAAGTCCGACCGATACAAAATAGCTCACTTACAACTCTGCTGGTAATCATTGAGGATGTGTGTGTGAAAGGTAGACGGCCGCTCAAAGTCGTAAGTCCGACCGATACAAAATAGCTCACTTACAACTCTGCTGGTATCAGTGAGGATGTGTGTGTGTGAAAGGTAGACGGCCGCTCAAAGTCGTAAGTCCGACCGACACAAAATAGCTCACTCACAACTCTGCTGCTATCAGTGAGGATGTGTGTGTGTAAAAGGTAGACGGCCGCTCAAAGTCGTAAGTCCGACCGACACAAAATAGCTCACTTACAACTCTGCTGGTATCACTGAGGATGTGTGTGTGAAAGGTAGACGGCCGCTCAAAGTCGTAAGTCCGACCGACACAAAATAGCTCACTTACAACTCTGCTGGTATCAGGGAGGATGTGTGTGTGTGAAAGGTAGACGGCCGCTCAAAGTCGTAAGTCCGACCGATACAAAATAGCTCACTTACAACTCTGCTGGTATCAGTGAGGATGTGTGTGTGAAAGGTAGACGGCCGCTCAAAGTCGTAAGTCCGACCGATACAAAATAGCTCACTTACAACTCTGCTGGTATCAGTGAGGATGTGTGTGTGAAGGGTAGACGGCCGCTCAAAGTCGTAAGTCCGACCGATACAAAATAGCTCACTTACAACTCTGCTGGTATCAGGGAGGATGTGTGTGTGTGTGAAAGGTAGACGGCCGCTCAAAGTCGTAAGTCCGACCGATACAAAATAGCTCACTTACAACTCTGCTGGTATCAGTGAGGATGTGTGTGTGAAAGGTAGACGGCCGCTCAAAGTCGTAAGTCCGACCGATACAAAATAGCTCACTTACAACTCTGCTGGTATCAGTGAGGATGTGTGTGTGAAGGGTAGACGGCCGCTCAAAGTCGTAAGTCCGACCGATACAAAATAGCTCACTTACAACTCTGCTGGTATCAGTGAGGATGTGTGTGTGTAAAAGGTAGACGGCCGCTCAAAGTCGTAAGTCCGACCGATACAAAATAGCTCACTTACAACTCTGCTGGTATCAGGGAGGATGTGTGTGTGTGAAAGGTAGACGGCCGCTCAAAGTCGTAAGTCCGACCCATACAAAATAGCTCACTTACAACTCTGCTGGTATCAGTGAGGATGTGTGTGTGAAAGGTAGACGGCCGCTCAAAGTCGTAAGTCCGACCGATACAAAATAGCTCACTTACAACTCTGCTGGTATCAGTGAGGATGTGTGTGTGAAAGGTAGACGGCCGCTCAAAGTCGTAAGTCCGACCGATACAAAATAGCTCACTTACAACTCTGCTGGTATCAGTGAGGATGTGTGTGTGTGAAAGGTAGACGGCCGCTCAAAATTATAAGTCCGACCGACACAAAATAGTTTACAAAAATTAACCCCTGGACTACGATAGTAATCCGTGCAACCACTCGCGTTACTTTTATACGCGTGACCACTGCAGTGTTAATTGATAATGTTTTGTAGTTTTATTAGATTGAGGCATTTGCTTGTTTTCCTCATTCCTTGATTTTATAAGAGTTTGCAACTTATTAATCTGTAAAAGTGGTCGCGTGTCCTGTCCCTCTGCATAAGCCACTTCTTAGTAACATGGTAAAATAACAATAAAATTAAACTATTAGACAATTTCATCAAATTAATTTATATTTTAAATACGTAAAGAGTAATCTAGGGTACTTATACGTATAAACTAGGGAGAAAACTTTAGGCGAATAATTATCTATGAACAAGATTTTGCACAATCAGAGAAAGCTGGGTAAAACTAAATACACAGAATTTGTATGGAGGGGGACATCAAATGGAATATACGTTAATCATGTCACTAATCGAGAGCAAAAGATCTAAGTCTACAGGTTTGATATAATTTTGCTAGCTCCAAGAATAACGTTCGCAAATCACAGCTGTCACATCAGTTCCTTGAGGAGTGACAGGACTCGATAAACTATATGTTGAAATTGAAAGATTCTGGGCACGAAATCCCACAGTGACTAATTCTCCAAATGGATCGCATACGTGGGCGGAATCGAACGAGGGTCGTTGTACGGTTTTGCTGACTTAATATATTTTTATCAAATATACTTTTCGTTAATCTAGTTATCGTCTAAATCTTTGTCGGAAATGAAAAACAAACAAATTTAACGCTATCATCGAAATTTCATTCCAAATACTAACCATTAAATTTAAAAAGACAAACTATGGTAAGGAAATTATTGGTAGAATGTCTTGTAATTATTTATAGGTAAGGTTGCTAGTAAAGAAACTTAAGACTAAACTCTACAATACAAGTAATTAGGTATAACTTCTCAGAAATACAGATATTAATGAACCATTGTTGCTCTTCAGGAATATAAAATATAACGACAATTTAATTATTACACAATAATTAACCTAAATCTTTAGAACTTATCTCAAAAATACTAACAGAAATTATATAAAAAGTGTGTGGTTATAGTCACGTAAATACTAATTATAAACATAAAATAATAACAATTCCTCGTTGGCAAACAGTATCAACATCCATCAGGAATAAACAAAACTATTATTTTATCATTCATTCCTGATGATATTGACACTGTTTGCCAACGAAAAGGTTGCGAATAAAATTTAATTAATAATTCATGAATTTGAATATTCTCAGTTGTTTTCACACACACACACACACACACACACACACACACACACACACACACACACACACACACACACACACACACACACACACACACACACACACACACACACACACACACCAACACACAAAGCAACACAGACAACTACACACACAAAATATTCTTATGTAGACATAACTAGTTTACATCACTTCTACGTACATAGATTTCAGGTTTTGTATTAAAAGTTAATGAAAATCGAAATAATGACACAAATCCAAATAGAATTCAAATAAAAAACTAGAAATTATTAATTTATTTTGTTTCACAATTTTAAAAGTGACTAAAAACAACGATTTTATAAGTTATGATTTATTAGATACTAATTCTCTAAATCTGAATAAAATTTTAAAAACTTGTTCCTATATTCTGTGACTGGGTTCAATTATACTTTTAATAGTAGCTGACCTTTATAATTGGAAAGCTTTTAGGAAATAGTTTATAATGTTTATCGACAGGTGTTATTAGTTTTTTGTTCAAACATGTTAAATTAAAAAAAAACGCCTTTATATTTAAAATATGTTTTATACAAGAAGGCCTAAAAATTTGGTTTTTAATAAACAGTTAAATCAAAACAAATCTTTAAAAACACATACCTTATTTTGAACTGAAGCGTTTACCTCCCTACAAATACAAAAACAGATATAAAAGGAATTTTAGTTTTCCCTATTTTTTCTTTTGCAAAAACCTAAACAATGTAACCAAATTAGATTTTACACCCTCTTAATGAGAGATAATATGCCTTAGATAAAACAATTACTTTTCCAAAGGTTTACGGACAAAGGTTTAATCTGTGCTTTTACTTGCAGAAAAAACCTCGTATCGTACTTTCGGGCTCCACTGAGTGCAAGCAATCAGTCAGCACTTGTGCAGATGTGGTCGATCCATCACCGCTATCGATCCTTCCTCGCCGAGTAAGATATGCTGACGCGAGTTTAGAAGCAAAACGCAAAAAGAACTTCCTCCATTTTGAAACGATATACTAATCAGATCCGTTTAAAACATACGAATTAAATAAATTATTATTTCTCTTAATTGTGTTAGGTCTAAGTATTTTACAGATTGCACCAAAGAGTAAAACTCCTATATTTTGTTTAAAATTGTTATTATTATTAAAAAGTATTCTAATAAATAAACCTCATAACGTTGAGTTTTCTAGCAACCAGATGTTTAAAATACTTAATTGGACAATATGACTAATATATATCTATCTAGTCTCCTATTCTCTCTCTCTCTCTCTTTCTCTCTCTCTCTCTCTCTCTCTCTCTCTATATATATATATATATATATATATATATATATATAGATAGATAGATAGATAGATAGGTAGGTAGATATATAGATAGATAGATATATAGATAGAGAGAGAGAGAGAGAGAAAGAGAGAGAGAGAGAGAGAGAGAAAGAGAGATCTGGTTCGAACTTTGTGACTGAGCCAACTTGCCGATAGGTGGAAATATTTTTCTAAGAGAGGTATATGACATTTGTTTTCACCCTGACCTGGTTGTCGTCAAAACCTCCATTGTACAACCCTCCCGTCCTGCTTCTTGGCCTATCAATGTTGTCAAAAAATGTTGCTGTAGTTACCACACAGTAATTTAAGTAATGCTTAGAAATAATTACACCCTTTAGGCTAGGTTAATTTTAATAATTAATTTTGCTTTTCATTATATTCCGAGTCTTCCATATGTATTTAGGTAAAGTATGCGAACTTGCACCTCTCTAGCATCCACAAACGGAAAGACATACAGCGCTATATGTGGCACAGTAGTACACTAATAGCATAGAGATGACTTCCCGAGTAGTTCCTCAGCGATAGCAGTTTGTGTTCAGTACGCGTATTTTTAAAAGACACTTTACATCAAACTTAAAAGGATGTTCTTATAACGAGGATAAAAAGATTGTTTCGAGGACTCAACCTGCGCCAGATTCACTTACTTCTTCCACAGGCAACAGGGTTCCATATAAATACTTTATTTCTATCTAAGAGATGTGATCGCTTTTTACATCCCACAATATCATAAATATCCACCCATTTTCCAATTCTCCTTACAATGTAATTAATTTCAGTTGTCTATAATGTAAACAAAAGTACTTTTAATGAACGACTGGTTTGATTGAAATTGTGTCATCGCAATGTAGACGAATAAAGGTATAGTTAATTGAAAAGGAAACTATTGTTGAATAGGAGAGAACCAAATACTAGCTGCATTATATTTAGGTCTAAAATACACTTAAAATATGCAGAACGGGAATAACATTACAGTAGGAAGAGATACGGCTGGGATTGTAAAACCTTTAATGAATGTGTTGAATAGTTATATAGAAGTAATAAAAGAATTAATATATGCATACGTACTCAGGAACTTGTGTATACAATAGCATTGCTTAAACAGTTTCAAAAACACTCATAGAGTATCTGTACAACTCACTTTCGTAAACTGTTAAAACTTCATGGTTAACAATGTATTTCATTTGCGTGATCAGTGAATACAGTTTTTTAGTCTGCAATGAATATGTTTATGTGTGGATGTGAGCGTGTGTGTATGTGCGCACGCGTGAGTGAGTATAAGTGTATCTCTGACTGGGTGAGGCTGTATGTGTTAGAAGAAGAGGGAGAGAGGAGGGGAGAGAGAGAGAGGGGGGGGGGGAGAGAGAGAGGCAGAAAGAGGGAGATAAAGAGAGACAGAGAGAGACAGAGAGAGACAGAGAGAGAGAGAGAGAGAGAGAGAACGCAAGTGTATGTGTAGGATTGTGAATGTGTATGTGTGTGTGTGTCTGTGTGTGTGTGTGTGTGTGTGTGTGTGTGTGTATGTGTGTGTATGTGTGTGTCTGTGTGTGTGTTGCATGTGTATAAGAGAGAGAAAAAGCGACAGAGAAAAATCGAGAGAGAGAAACTAAATTTATCATATGAAAATAGAAACATGACTTTAGAAATTATTCCTCATATCGGCCATTATAACATTTTTTTAAAAATATAATTAATATAAATGTAGGAAAAAAATTATTATAATTTTGGACAACTAAAAGAACTGTATTCTACTACTTCTGGAACAAAAACCTGGAAATATTTTTGACTAAACAGATAATAAACTTGAGTAAAATATAGAGAGACGTCATTGAGAAAGAGAATGAGAAATATTTTTGACTAAACAGATAATAAATTTGAGTAAAATATAGAGAGACGTCATTGAGAAAGAGAATGAGATACATTAGAATCAGAAGGACATTATGTCATAGGGAAATTTAAATAAAATGAACGTTTTTGTTTTATTATAATGCTACAAACACACTACACAGTTAGGTAAGACTGTAGATCTGTTAGTTTAAAAATTAAAAAAATTGCATTTAGAATATTTCAAACCGTTTTTATCTTGCCACGGTAAAGCATTGTAAAACCACACGAGGGTATCATACCACAGAATATAATGTCCGCCAGATAAGGAGGTTTTACAGCGGTCATTTGGGAAATGGTTTTAATTCTCTGAAACTGTTCCTCCAACCTTCACTGGAAATATATTACTGTTTATTCACTTATATAGTAGGTTTAGGTTTTTATAACAATATAACGGCACACATTATTACAATATTATACGCACTCTTGTAAGATAGTGACTCTAGTAAAACTAACAAACTTACAATACTTATTTACGATGTATAACTACACATAGGGTAAAGCTGTGGGATGAATCGTAAGTACTTGCATCAAGAAAAATGCACTCCTAGGAGAGACATAGGAGGCTGGCAGGGTTGGAGGTAGTAAAAGAGGAAGGAGATAGTTCAGTTATTGGAGATAAAAAAGGATATATTTATCTCTAAGAAGGGACAGTGGAGCGGCCCTAAAAAAACCCTGAATTTGTGCGCAGCTAGGAAGTTACAGAGTTATATATATATATATATAAATATCGCAGTATGTTTTCTTGTGTATTAATAAAGAACAAAAGTCTAAATACAAATACAAGAATTATAATTGAATTTACAATTCAAAGCTTTTCGTTGGCTAACAGTACCAACATCATCAGGAATATTAAACAATTAAAATTAACATATATCAATTTTAAAGGAAAATTTTAAATTGTAAATTCAATTTTAATTTTTGTATTTGTATTTAGTTGTTTGTTCTTTATAAATATATATATAAATATATACGAATTCGTTCACGCACGGAAAAATATGATGAACAGTTAATATCCGGAGTACATCCTTTCATATTGTATTGCATTTAATAGACCTCCATTCTCGCTGAAACTGTAATTGGGTGCACCTCGTCAGTGCTAGCTAATTTATAGATTGCAATATGAATGGATGTACACCATACATTAATTATTTATCATATATATTCATACTTGAAATGAGTGTTTCTTACTAATAATTAGTATATCCAAAGAATCTAACAACAGGAAATTTAAAAATACATTTTTCTGGACAGATAACAGTAGCTTAAAGCTTTTCTTCTCTCTAATTGACAGCAGTAGCATTATTAGGAACAATGTTCGTTAAAACCCAACCGACGTCTTCTCCAGCTCTCAGTTGTTGTCATATTTGTTCTAGTGTTGACTATCATCTATGACCCTGTAATAGTTATTACAATTGTTTGCAAAGTAATCTGGTTTGAACCTAATATAAAATACAAGATAAAAATTGAATAGGGCCTAAGCATTTCTCCCTTCTAGAATTTAAACTTATTGAATACAAACATTTTTGTATTAGG